>JAUTBX010053663.1:0-12848 GCA_032361465.1 Lepetodrilus tevnianus | reverse complement strand
GCATGTCTCGGACAGAAAGTACAGACTGCGCATGTCTCGGACAGAAAGTACAGACTGCGCATGTCTCGGACAGAAAGTACAGACGGTGCATGTCTCGGACAGAAAGTACAGACTGCGCATGTCTCGGACAGAAAGTACAGACTGTGCATGTCTCGGACAGAAAGTACAGACTGCGCATGTCTCGGACAGAAAGTACAGACTGCGCATGTCTCGGACAGAAAGTACAGACGGTGCATGTCTCGGACAGAAAGTACAGACTGCGCATGTCTCGGACAGAAAGTACAGACTGTGCATGTCTCGGACAGAAAGTACAGACTGCGCATGTCTCGGACAGAAAGTACAGACTGCGCATGTCTCGGACAGAAAGTACAGACAGAACAGCTAGAAAGGAGCAATCCCTGGACCACAAACAGTCCAGGGTATCGTTTCTCGAAGCTCTCATATCTATTACGAGACCATAAGGACCCTCATAGCCATCTCTAATACATAGGGATCGTGCACTTACGAGAACGCTATGGTCTCATAGTGGATATATATGAAAGATTCGAGAAACAATACCCAGGTACACTTTTCACGATAGGGTCATACAGGAAGTCCGGACATAGCAATCTATATCATTTTCAGATGTAATAAAGGAGTGGCGTCTGTGCTGATTTAGGCCCAGACTAAGAATACAGCCATTTTGTCATATGTTGTTGCAAATGAGTAAAAGATTCCTGCATAAACGTTAAACTTCATAATCACTAGCTCTAATCACTAGCTCACTTTTATGATACACAGGCTTGAATCCTGTTCCAAAGACAGATCATAACGTTACGAGAGTTGTAACTTCCTAAACATTGGACCATGATGATGGCTACTGACAACAAATCCACAATTAGTGGCATTCATAGTGTGTCCAACTACAAATGTGTATTTCCGAGTTCAAATCCTATCATAGGTGTTCAGTACCTTCTCTGCAATAGAGAACTATATATGGAATATTTAACCCACTCCCTGCTGGATTAGGCACATAAACTGCTCTTTAGGGCGTCTCTGGTTGCCTTTAGCATCGAGAGGGTTAATATATGTGTGCATAGCTACAGTTATCATCCTGGAATATAATTTAATTATACAGAAAACATATTAAATTACATACATTTTCTTGATAACAAAGATGCAGTTTTCATTTAACACTATCTCTGCTTGAAATTAACTACAATCACTACACTGTATTAGCATCATGGCTGCTTTTAACAGAAAGGGGTTAATCTTAACCCATGATCACGTATTAACCCATATTATGTCGTAGACTGGAAATACTGTCACTGAATCATGCAAAGGGTATGAGAACGTAACACAGCCATCATCCTGACAGAGTAGGGTTTGTAGATGTCATGTTATCAAACTTTGACAGACATGCCCTTTGACCTTTGACCTGTACACATACTGGTTGGCTTGTTGAATATTTCCCTATTTAAGTCCTTTGATCATTGAGCAATCAGTCAATTAAGTTGACATCAGCCATATGTTTATATGAATATGACCAATTAGTTGATGGTTACACCTAAGGAAATTGTCAACATTATATATATGGAAATATTTTAATTACATGTAATTGCTATATGGACATCATAAAGAATACTTATTGAATTTCAAGAAAATTGTGTGTTTTTTAAAATTATATTTATTTGTATCCAAAAGTATGCTTTAAATATAAAAAAATCCTTTAATAATAAATGTTTTATGATTAATTATATATATAATATTAACTTATATTATATTATTAGTATGCTTTCAAGTTTGAAAATGATAAGTAAGTTTGTTTTTATTTTTGTTTGTTAAGACTTTTTATCAGGTATTATACATTTTTCAATGTTCTGATTAAATAAAAAATGTGGAATGAATGTCGATGAGGTTGTTCTGAAACATTTCATTCAAAACTTCAGGTTGTGTTGAAAACAAAATCAATCATTCACAAATGACAAGAGCAGTTCTAAAATAGCATGCTAATGATTTCTTAAGCAAATGTTTATTTAAAAAAAGTAAATATTAAATAGGAAGTGGATTACACACATCATAAATGTCGAAAATAATATGCATGTCAAATTTATAATATCCACGTTAACCATAATGAAATATGACATGTCACGATTGAATGAAATCAGCTGAGTATGTCAGCTGTCAAAAATATGACACAGCGTGACGTTTACATCTAAAGTGCATTAATTAATCTAATTTAAAGATGGCCGATATATACATAGCGCAGAACCAGGAACTGCAAACAAATATTGCACTGATTCTGTTGTTAGTCCCGTAAGACACTGAATGAAATAACAAGCATCTCTGAGAAGATAAATGTAGCGACAGGAGAAATGTAGCGACAGGAGAAATGTAGCGTATATCTGCTAAAAGAAAGCTGGAGTAAACAAATTACTTCTCACAGAAATTGATCACGACGGCAAACAGAAAGCAGTGAAAATAACAACCTGTCCCCTGTTTGGCGTGTCCCTCCCTCTCTCATAGTCAACATTTGCCAGGAGTCTTCCAACACTCTCACAACACAATGTGTTCCGTTTTAAAGTCTGCAACATAGTTTTCTGTCAAAGGTTTTTGTGAAATAGAGTTTTTAGCGATTGAATTTATCGAGTTAAAGTTCTGGAGATAATTGGAATTATTGTGACCAGTTAAATGCTTGATTTGTCTGAATGGATTTTTGAAATAGAGTTGAGTGAAAAAGAGTTCTTTCCGTGATGGACGGAAATTATGTGGGTATTAAAAACTGTAAGTGTAAGAGAAAAGTTTGTATATTTAAGTGAAAAAGTTATTTCTGTGATGGAAGGAAATTATAATACGTATTAAAAACTGTAAGTGAAGAAGAAAATTTGGTATAGTTTAATTATTTTCTAATCGATAGTGTACGAGGTTTCAGTCTTAGGGTATGTACAAGAAATTTAAGATTGTAAAAACATGTATGCTCTGCACTTTTTAAGAAAACAAATTTGTGAATATTCATGCCTAATGTCTTTCTAGCATACAAGTCTATGGCTGCTGCAATGACATCACAATTATTTACGATGTCGCCACAATTCCAATATGGCCAAACAGGGTTGTAAGGGTTTTACAAGGTCACCTTTCAACCAATAGAAATCGCTGGAAATCTCATATTTTGGATAATAATTCTTTCAGCGATATGACGGTTAATTTCATCAGATAAGTTACATAGAATTGAAGTATTACCGGTACCACTCACACATATCTGAAACAAAAGTATATGGTTAATGTATGGTTATTTCTGTCTTAGCGATTAAAAAGACAGGTATTGCTATTTTCTTTTGCCTTCTTTCAACCAGTGGAAGGATAACTTTGGTCATAGAAACAAATGCCGTGGATGAATGCTTCCAGAAAGGTTAAGTAGCTCACTCGGCAAACTTCAAGGATCTTGGAAACACTGATGTTCACTCATCACACTAATGACCATGAAGAGAGCAGGTGGTAGCGTGCAGTGGTAGGATGTTTCGACTTCGAAGTCCTGGGTTCAAATCCTGTCCCAAGAGTCTGGCATCAATGTTCACAAAAGTTACCTTTCTGACATGTGCTGTCAGTACCAGGTCGTGCTCGCAGGTTTACTGCAACATTCAGTTCTATGGTCATGGTGTAAGTGAAAGAATCTTGAACATGTCTCGAAACCTCTATTTAAAACAAAATAATTTAAAGGACCATGAAACTGGAACTTTATCCTTGCCTTCCAAGATGTCACATTTGTGGTTATCCACAGATGGTATGGGATCTAAAAATGTCATCATTGGTTTTGTAATTACCGGCCAGTGTTTGCAGGTTTACTTGTTAGTGAAGTTATAGAGCTCCCAATATATCAACCAGCAAGTTAAAAAAAAGGCATTTTCTGCAAGATGACTATTAAGTCATTGGACATGTTACATGGCTACCCTACATATATGATTCTGCATTTCTTTGCATCATCTCAAGCATCTACCATTTGTGCATATCAGTGAAAATCCAGTCTTGTGCTGGGCAGCCATGATGTGAATAACACAATCTTGAAAGTGACTATACACCCAATTTCATCCAAAATTTCCATAATAACCTACCGATCAGGAAAGGAGAAAGTCCATAGCAATACATATTAGCAACCAGATGTTTCTTTGTACTTGTCATACATTTTTTCTGGTACAGATGTACCTGTGCCACAAAAGACATAGTATATAATCTCTTTATTGCTAGAGTCGCATATCTTCATCATAACCAGCCCCGAGATCTATGTCACCTGTCTGGTACGGTCTACAACTCACTGGGTGTTTGTTCGTTGGCATCTAGGTTACATAGCAATCACATGGCTTCCATGGGGGCAGCCATTTTCTGACATACCTTCTGTGATGGAACTCTGCGAATATCAGGAACATTCTGCATTATTGCGGCAAGGTCATTTGTGAGTGTATGTATACTCATGTAGATGTCATTATATGGGAGGGTCCGTGAAGAGTATGTTTTATTTTGGCGATGTGAGTGAGTCTTTGTCGCAGGAATCTTTCACCCATTCACTCGGGGATTTTTCCCATCATTTTTGGTTGGAACAATTATGTGGTGTTCTTTGGAATTTTGGGTATGCATTTATAAGGTTAAGGTTGTCTGGGTTTTGTTGACCAATCCTGATCTGATTGAAAAATGGTAGAAGTGTGGGTAATGGTCATTATAGAACATGATAGTACAAGTTTTAGATAATTTTCAGTTGGACTGATTATCATCATGCAGTGGATGTATTGGGGGATGTATTTGAATTTGTACGGTTAAGGTCATGTGGGTTTTGTTGACCAATGGCAATGCTGATTATGCTTGAAGAATGGTAGAAATGTTGGTAATGATAATAATAGGACTTAATAGTATGAGTTTTAGATGTTTTTGGATGATCTTGAATGCACCTCTAAACCCCAATATTTTATTTTAAAAACGAGATAAATTTAGGTTGAACTATTATGTGATAGAATTTGGAAATTTCACAATGGATAGATGACAAATTCTTGTAGTGGTCTAACATTCATTCATCTATTTTTACACGGTAAATGGAGAATTTTAAACATTATGTTAATTTTGTTTGCTGGCAATTCCAAAATTTTGAATGTTTTCCAAATTAATCTTTTGAAGAAGATTGATATTCTGAATCTCCCCTAACAAATCTGACCTTGAACAGCTGGGAGTGGGACTGAATGTATAGGTGTCTTTACTGACTGGCATCATATTTGGTATGGCTTATTTCCCCCAACCAATGGCAATGGACTCCTTTTATCTCTAGAACTAATGAACAACTCCAGTTATTTGTAGAACTATACATTTTATTACTGGCATCATTTTTGGTATTCCTTTTTTTCCCCCAACAAATGGCAATGAACTTCTATCTCTAAAACTAATGAACAACTACAGCTATATGTAGAACTACCGAGATATATGTGGAATATACATTGAATATGGTATCTTTGGAAGCAATGGTATCGTATGCCATAAAAACAAACAATTTAAATCTAGTTTCCCCAGCATTCGACAAATTTAGATTTGATCACATCCTACCTCAGCATGTTCGACTGAAGATTGGAATTCTTACTTTGCCTATTTTCATGAAGCTTACTCTTAAGAAAAAAAATGAAAAAATGAAAGACCACAAAAAACACAAGAGGCCATTAAGAGATCCTTGTTATACGTAAGTTGATATTCCCAATGTAATGCCAACCAATAAACTCAAGCAGATTCATCACGTCTAGACCACAGAGATTACCTATAAACTCATTACGTTACGCTCGTGCAGTTCTATTATTCTGACTGCACAGACAGCAAACTAAGACTTCGCGCTCACGGAGAGCCGTCCTCTTTTTAAAGGTAATTTGATATGTGATCTGGTACAACACAGAGAGCACATAGCATTTGCCTGGCTGTGAAAAAATACACCTACTAAGAGTAACAGACCTAAGGGTATACCTCACCTGTGGGTGATAAAAAGTCTCTGTTAGTATTGTCCATCAAGGAGTAATGGCTTTCTGCATTGTTTCATGTGGGTCTGTTCCCAGCATAATTGAAAGTCTGCTTTCTGGACCAATGCTTTGAGATTGTAGATTGAAGTATTCTGGTTTTACATACCTGAAATTTGATTTATAATGTAGATAATATGCAGAATAGATAGTTTTTTACATTCTTGAAGAAGTTAACTGGCTGGCCCTGAGATTACGTCTTGCTCAAGATTTTGTTCACATATCCCCATATAAAAATTGAGCTTGAACATGAAATTGTACTCAAAATGTTTCACAATATCTGGGCCTTGCCCCTATAGGATACAAAACTTTATTGAGTATAAATTTTTGTTTTGTTTTGTTTTGTTTTGTTTTGTTCATAAGATGTCATGTACATTTTGAGCTTGACCACAAATTTGTACTCAGAAAGTTTCGTAACCTCGGACCCCGGTGTATTTTGATAATGTGGTACATTTTTCAAGATTGTTTGTATATATATTTGTTTTATTTTGTTTTTAAGAAAACCATTTAGTCTTTGTTTTACTTGATTCATAAACAGGAAATATGTTGTATTATTAAAGCAGAATTATATCATTGGAATACATGTACGTAATTTATATGAAGGTATACTTTTTTTCATATCCATCGACACTAGGCCTAACTGTGTATGAAGTTGTAGTACACATAAATAAGCACAACGAAAACACCCTGAACATTTTATACCAAGTATTCATCAACAACAACAACAATAATAATAATAATTGATAGAAATAATATTAATAATAATAATAATAATAATAATAATAATAATAATAATAATAATAATAATAATAATAATAAAAACAACAATATTATGTTGCACCAAATACATGCTCAATACGTGTTCATAATGCTGCATATAAAAAACTTTTACTTTCACCAAGGTCACTTGTAAAGAAACCTTTTGCACCTGAAAGGGCCCTTAACTAGATCTGACAGTAAATCAGGATTCGAACCTCACACTGCAGGTGCTGGCAGGTGTATAGCACTACATCCCCACTGGCCCAATTAGTAACAGTTGGAGGTCTTGTAACTCAAGCATGAGCACTGACCATTCCCGAAGTTGCAAGGCTGTTCTGGTAGTTGTTCTGGGGGGTGGGGGGGGTTAGCCCCCCATATGGGGTGGTGGGGGATGGTGTGGTGTGGTGTTGACCTGAGAATCATGTTCACCACTGAGAGTGTCCAGATTCTCACATGATAGATACATAGCATCCGCTCTTTGCCGAAGGTGATTACCCATGGACAATTTGTAGCTAAATAGGTTGGCATTTCTTATCTTGAGCAGGGTCTATTTTTAAGTCTTCTCCAAATATTTTGTTCACTTTCTTGAATGTTTCTTGTAAACTCTAAAAGTAACTAAACTGAAGTGTTCCGGCTGCGACAAAAATCACTAATTCAATCAATGTAGACACTGAAGAAGTACGTTTGTGTGAAATATCAGACAGATCTTTCATTTATAAGAAGTTACTGTATTTAACATAAAATTGTGTTACAATCAAAGACTGGGTAAAACATGCTCATTTCAAATTGTAAATTGTGATGGTTGCGTAATATATTAGAGTTCAATATGGTAATACAAGATTCATCAATGGATATGATATGGATACTTACTTGAGAGAGAAAAAATAGCATCTATTTCACAGAGTAATTGTAGTGGTAAGAGCTTAAAGAGGGTCAACATTCCTATGTGTTAAATATTTCCGCTGCAATGTAAAATATTAACTCATTTTTGGTGTAGATTTAATATGAAAATAATATTGTTATTCTGTTTAGAAAAAAACAGTAACTTGTTTATTTTTTTAGTATAAATCAAGTAACTTATAATGAAAACTGACAGTAAAAAAATGTCGGCAATGGTGAGCCTTATTTTCGGCACTGAACATATGTTATCTGTATCTGGTAGCATCTGTCTGCAATGAACGGTGGAAAAGATGACATACTCTGTCAGTCTGGCTGTGTAATGGTTGTTACTGGCACTATCTACCAATCTCAGGAATGCATGTGCCCAGAGATTACCTGCAGATACCTGGAGTTCTTTCCCCTTGATGCAAAAACCAGTTGTAGGTAGAGTTACCTACACCTGAGTGCTACTAGATGGGGATGGAATGGTGAGGTGGGGGTAGGGGTGGGGAGAGGGGGGAGGGGGGAAGAGATATTGCTGGGGTTACTTTAATGGACCGTAAAATCTAAAGGTCAAGTACAAATCTCAACCTTGAAGAGTGTATTTTTTAAATGGTGTAAAACAGTTTTATGGATAGTGAATGTTAGAATGTTAAGACACATTACTGTGTTAGTGCAAATGGGTGAAAGATTCCCGCAGCGACGTTAAACTCCTAATATTCACTCACTATCACCAAGTGCTTGTAGTTTTTCTTTCATTATGCAGATTATTATGTAAACACTTTAGAAAAATGTAATCACTCACTGATGCCATTGAAATTGAAAACCTCCACAGTGGTCACCATGATGGCAATGAAATTTCTTTAACCAAATTTGTCATAAATTTTATAAATTTAACTTCTGAATGTCATAGATACAGTATGCAGTAATTACCAACTTTTCCAGGCCGTATGATATGAATTATGACCTCAAATTATGACAAATAGTTTTAAAATCTATAACCTTCCAACTTTATCCAATACAGCAAAATCCTATTACCGGGTTCCCTGATTTCACTATTTAGCTTCTGTAGTACATTGCACACATACGTTCTCATCAGTGTCGTCTATGTTCTCATCAGCTGTCGTCACACCCAGTGCAGAGTATGGAGAATGACGACATCTACAATAGAAGTCTGGGAATTTTTCGGTCGACTGAATGGATCCAATTCATTATTGTTTTGGACAAACTATGTAATGTGACTAGCTTCGTCTAGACTCTCGGACTCTGAAACTAATATGTGTATTTTTATGTGCATAGAATATCGATAGTGTCTATTCCCCGGACCTGGACACACAATTCCCGACAATCTGATTAGCTCACATAGTTTGGTTAGGGTTTTAAAAAATAATTCAATTTTGGGTCATATGAACCAATCAGATTTCTAGGAATTGGGTCCGGTGAATAGACTGCATGCAAGTCACGGTCTGGGTCTGGAGAATATATCTCATCTAGAATATCAGCCAGAAATTACACTGTAGTGTTGTGCATCAGATACCACATATACTGTAGATACTGTTTTTGCATACCATACATCATGTTGAACATCTTGAATTTGCAACATAATAAAGAGAAAATCAATTAAATATTTATGTTATTAATTCAGCTTGATAATAATTTAAATTAAATGCAAACGTTTTTGAGTCTGAGACTTTTTATTCAGGAATATTATAGTACAACTATTGTCATTACGTAGATTCCTACAAATACATAATGTCATTACGTAGATTCCTACAAATACATAATGTCATTACATAGATTCCTACAAATACATAATGTCATTACATAGATTCCTACAAATACATAATAGGACTGTAGACGGCATTGGGACATTGCAAGGTTATTTTTCCCTGGGATATTTGTGACGATGCCAAATGATAGAAATCTACTGAATTCCAAGACATTTGTTAACAGTTGGCGGCACACCTTGCGGTGGTATGTCACCTCCAGTACTACCAGACTTGATGACATTTTCAGCATTGGTAGCGTATCACGATAATGTACTAATTGTACTTGTAACAAGTGCAAACCAGTTGCCGCTGTCAGAAGGTATTATTATGTTATTGTTTTTATTGGATTTTGGTATGTATTTGATACCAATCTCAATCTCAAGACGTGTCTGAAATTATCTATAATATACATGTGTTCTTTGGTATTGTTGAGAAAATAGCTGAACATGCATAATTTGTGGTCGTTATTTAAATAATGGCAGAGAAAGGTTATACATACAAGTCCCTCCCTAGCTGGTCCTTGTGGCATATAGTCCAGCGGCTTATGGTCTAAATTGTGCACTTTGGGTTAAAAGCATGAAACTTGGCAGATATGTTCTTCACCGCAATACAAGAAAATTTCAAGTTAATCATTATTTATATCGTACCACAAGGAAGCTAATGTGCCTTAGTACATAATTTGAAAGTGTTTTGTAAAAAAATATATGTATAATGTTGATTAATATACAAAAATAATCAAATCTATGGACGCCATCTTGGATTTGGCGGCCATATTAGAAAATTTTGGTTGGCCTCATATCCATATTATTTGGTATTGGGGTGAAGTTTGCCAAGTTTCATGCTTTTAACCCAAAGTGCACAATTCGGCCCTTTTTTGACACTTAGCAGCTGGACTATTAGAACAATGGTCTGGAATACGGAAAGGTAATGGTTTATCCTAAAAGATGAGATGTATTTTTCCATCTGATTGTCACTCAACATTCAAGTTTAAAGCAGTTGGCTTGGAGTTGTGGCATGATATTCCAGTGAGCCAGCACCATTGAACGTAAGCTCTTGCACAGGCCCAGGCATAGTACACTGAAACTATGCGAACTGTTAACATGAGTGAAGTAATCTTGAAATTCAACCATACAATGAACCAATAAACAACTTTGGGACTTGGATAATTAAATTTTTTTCCCTGGTATGTTTGTGACAATGCCAAATTGTAGAAATTCATTGTACTACCAGACTTGATGACATTGCCAGCATTGGTAGCGTATCACGGATAATATACTAATTGTACTTGTAACAAGTGCAAACGAGTTGTCGCTGTCAAGGTGTATATATCTGACTGCTGCCTGCAGTACTAATGGTACCAATTTCAAAATTGGTTTGTAGAGGTAGAATTTAGGTTGTCCCCTTGGTCCTAATTGCTAGACCATCTGCTGGGCACCAGTACTTTGAGTGCCTGGATGTATGTGGATGTATGACAGTATGTGGATGTATGGATGTATGTGGATGTATGTGGATGTATGAATGTATGTGGATGTTGTGGATGTATGGATGTATGTGGATGTTGTGGATGTATGTGGATGTGTGGATGTTGTGGATATATGTGGATGTATGTGGATGTATGGAGATGTATGGATTATGTGGATGTATGTGGATGTATGGATGTATGTGGATGTATGGATGTATGTGGATGTATATGGATGGATGTATGTGGATGTCTGGATGATGTGGATGTCTGCCTGTGGATGCTGTGATTTCTGTGGATGTCTGAGGATGCTATGGAAATTTGTGGATGTGTGTGGATGCTGTGATTTCTGTGAATGTATGTGGATGCTATGGAGGTTTGTGGATGTGTGTGGATGTATGCATGCTGTGGATGGAAGCCTATGTATGCTGTAGGTATATTGTGTATGTGGATGTTTGTAGATGATGTAGTTGCTATGGATATATGTGAATGCTGTGGATGTCGTGGATGAAGCTGATGGATATTGGGATGTCCCAGGCTCTCCTGTATGAATCAACTCTGAGGTAACAGTAACTCCAAACATTGCCATAGACTACAGCATTGCTAGGGCTGGAATTAATGTTACCTTATCACTGCTTACAGCTACGTCATTTCATACAAGAGAGGCCTGTTCTTTTAAGAATTCATCTTCATCATTTTCACCATCATTTTTATTCCTGGCCATTATATTTCACTTAAAGAAATAGGACACATTATTATTTTTAACTTTGCAGTCTACATCAAAAGACTTGCTCAATTTCACCTGTCATGTTTACAGCATTCCTCTAACTATCAATCACAAGCTTAAAATTCATACTGTCGCAGAAAGCGTGCAGATATATATTATTTTTTCAAGAAGTTTATTTTTCTCAATTTATGCACTTCATGCCGCGAGTGTTTCGGCAGGCTGGGTTGATATCTTACTGCACATGTCATCAGGTGGGGCAACGGCTGCGTAACTTCGCCTGGCATGTTACGTATACAAAAACTAACAACTCCACGGGAAAATGAAGAAGTGTACCCGAAATAGATGCGTCTGGATTAGAAGGCCAATCGCATTGTCTGTTTATTTTATCCCTTTAAGGAACAGGAAGACGACATGTAGATACACTGTAGAGATGATTACCAGATGAAGTTTCTATAGGGAAACTATTATAGGAAAGAAATTGGTATTGCATTATTGCATTAAGTGCACTAACTTGTATGTTTAATGATAGAAGTGTAGCTCTGGCATCATAATATGTTATCCCTTTAAGGAACAGGAAAATGACATGTAGACAATCTGTGGATATGATTACCAGATGCAGTTTGTTTCTGCATGGAAATATAGACAAAAATGTGGTATTTGATGAAGCACACCAGTGTGTATCATTGTTTATAGGACCGTAGCTCTATGACCGTAGATCGTATCATTATGATTCAGGCATATGAGCTATATAACTGTTATTGGATATAATTTGTATGACGACTGAAATATATTGACAATTATTAACTATTTTATTGCTAATGGCAATGCAATTATTATCCTTGGTCTTGTCAGTACCAGCTGGTGCTCGCAGGTTTGCTGCAACATTCAGTGCTACAGATGTTGCAGATTTCCTCCTGCCATAAACTGACATGAGTGAAAGAATCTTGAAAGTGCCTCTAAACCCCAATTCAAAAATAAACGTACAAGCACCTGACATGTGCACACAAAACATCAGCCGTGATATGAATGAAAGAATCTTGAAAGAGGATTTAAACACCAATTCAATCAACCAACCAACCAACAGTACTTCTTCAACACTTTTTATTTAGAAAAGAATTAATACAAAAAAAATAGACCTTGTCCTGAGATTACGAAACTTTTGAGTCAAACATGTTGACCACATTTCAAAGGTCTGTTTCCTCCACATCCGGAACATCGGTAAAATTCGTAAATATCTGACC
>JAUTBX010053552.1:0-12851 GCA_032361465.1 Lepetodrilus tevnianus | reverse complement strand
CATGTTTTTTGTAAACATTTGTTATTTGTATCACTATTCGGGCTAGTAAGTTTTGAAGGTAAGTTTCCATCCCTGTCAGACGAGTAGGGCCTACATGTATCTTCATATACATTGTAATACAAATTACAAGTTGTATCAGCGACGTTTTCATTAGATCTGCGTGCGAAATCGGTTAACATTAAATTAAGCAGTGATATCCACATTAAATAAACGGCAACATATCAGATGGTAATTTGCATAGACGTTATTAAAGAGTTTAATGTAAAAGACGAGATGTATTTAATGCACTGTGCAGTTTCCTTGTTATGTTAATTATTACGGTAACGTGCTAGCCATCCCTTATCTCATCCTGCACGCGCCTGCACTCGGCAACGCGCCTCCTAGCGGCAATCAGCGCCATCTGTAGGTAGGTAATGACGACGTCATGTAAGACAATATCCCTGGGAACCACAAAACAAAACTGTTTCGTGGTTTGTGTTTGGAAACATTCCTTAGTGCCTCGGTCGTGCATTCTGACATGCATTGGCGCTCCTGGCATGCGCTGCCGTGCATTCACACGCACGCGATTCCTTGGTAGCGCACGCACTTGTACGCGCTCTTTTGGCGTAGCGGCGACGGCGGCGAGAGAGAGCATCGGTCTGCTAGAGTGTTTAGATTCGCCTAATCACAAATAGCGCCTAACCCTTGAGAAATATAATGACTAGTGCCGCCAAATACTGACGCGTGCAGGCCACGTGTCGTGACGTCACAAGAACAAAACATTAGAATCGGCGCATTACAAGACAGAATACGATTTACGGTATCGCACAAATCATCCCACCTTCACCTAATGTGGTGTATGATCGGTGTACGTATGCCTAAAATATATAGCCTACCAGTATAACTCTGTCGCGGGTGTATTATTTTGATTCTTGTTTATATTTCAATAAACATATAAATGTATAGTCCAATATAATTATGAACTTATATAACTGCACATGTTCAGTTCTTGAATTAGTATATGTCACGCCTTATTCTCTACCAAAATAATCCTCTTCCAAATATTCCCCTAGATCAGTTAAGCAAGTCTAGATCACTGGAGAACAAGGTAACGCATTCCAGGGGCTCCTTTTATATAAATCTAATACAAATCACTATAAGTTAAATATTATTGATTTACTTTAAATCACAGATAGGTATGGTCATATTGGACTAGCTCTTAGCTACAACTGCAAAGAACATTCACTTGACATACACAAAATCATGTTCGTACAAGAAGTTTCCAAAAATTGCATACATGACAAAAATGTATGCGAATTTGCACATAATATTATAAAAACACATTTGCACGTATCGTATGCAAATGTGTGCCTGTGAACAGGGCTTTAGATGTAATATTGCCAATTAAAATTAAAGTTCTCTACCTGATTTCTCGAAACAAAAATTCACTAAAATAAATTAAAGATAGTTTTTAACAACTCAGTAATTCGCATTTCTGGAGGGGGATGGGGGGGGGGGGGGCGTTATCTCGGAGGAAATACAGCAACAAATCAGTTATAAATAAACTGGTTTTATGATTTCTTTCATTTCGTTCGAAAAATCCAACGCATCATATCATTCGTATTTAAACGCAGACTGGATTTAAAATAGAGCTTTTAACTCAACTTGGCAATTTGCAATTTATGGTTGGAAAATGAATCTCAGGAAAAGAAAAAAAAATCAGTTATAAGTAAACTGTCCTTTTGATGAGTTCTTATTGTTGATCATCATTCAGATTTTAAACGCAGAATTCAATCTAATTCAAAATAGACACACATCCTAAATGAACAGCTCAGTTATTAATTAATTTACTATGTTATGTCATTCACCTACACACGTATAAGTTATCTTACAACTCTCTATACTAGTGGACTTCCCGTATCGACTTCAACCCTGCATCGTATTGGCTATTGCCATTGGCGGTCTTTGACCCAGACATTCCATAGTAAATCTGTGAGACTGTGAATGGAGTAAATATACTCCCAGGGTCAAGCTGACCACACGATAGTCACGTGATACACCACGTGATGACTAGCTGCGATCTACGCTGGTTTCACAATCAACGTTTACCGTAAACGAACACTGCATCAAACGAACGCGAGACTATTTTATTTAGAACAAGTGGCGCCAGTGATGAAGTTCAAGCAAGAAAACCGTCACGTGACATGGATTGTACAGGTATTATAGGATGATAACTGAAAATTGCGTGTAGGGCCTACTACCATATAGGCTACACGTCACTGTTTGTGTCGAATTAATTTAGTTGGTTGATTTGGGGTTTAAAGTCACTTTCTATAATTAATTTAGCTGTTGATGTCTAATATATATTTTTATTATGCCGTATAACTTGCTAATTAATATCTATATTAATCATGAGTATTTATAACCTGCATTATTATTATGCTTATTATTAGGCTTATATATTATTATTATTATCAGGCTTATTATTATTATTATTAGGCTTATTATTAGGCTTATTATTAGGCTTATTAGTATTATTATTTAGACTACTCCCAAGTTATTTATTAGCATTTAACCTGTAAATGCGCCTTGCTCTCAGATCCTATAACAATCGTAATTCTTAATCGTTTTCTTGCCATCGTAGTCGTGTTGATATGGCCTACATGTACATAGATTTTCTCCGGAAAATGACAAAATGTGGTAGGCTTATCGTAACTTGGGTAATTACTCAGTTGCCACACTTCACGATTATACCATTGTAAGTATTACTAAGTATATAGATATAGGGATAGGTATCACTGGCATAGGTAGACTTATATCATAGGAGTATCAGTAACGTACGTGGACATAAGAGTGATTAACAAAGTTGCTATGCCATGGCGGTTTAGTGGATGTTAAAAAGTTTATCTCATACCAAACATCGTTGTTTGTGCGATATGAAGTATAGTCTTATTTAACATTAGTTTTACAACTCGTTAGTCGACTTGTTAGTCTGTGTCACACCTTGTTCTCACCCAAATAAACCCATTCAAAATATCACCCTCGATCAGTTAAGCAAGTCTAGGTTAAAGAGGGTAAAGAATTTCAGTGGCTCTTTTCATATAAATATAATACCAATATATATTATTTATTTACTTTAACCCTCCGAGATTATTGATAGTCTATCGATTGGTCAATACAGGGAAATTCATACCAATGCAATGTTTCTTGTCAAGACTGACACTTATTGTTTTCAACATGTACGTAAATTCACGAAAAATGCCTTAATTACCATTAAAGCGGTTTTGCTTGATATACTAGTACTAGTATTCAATTTCCTGAAGGTTTAATACATATCAATATTGCATAACACAGCATATATCATAAATTAACCATAGTAAATGTCTATAAATACATGAAACAATTTTTGTTAAGATCTTGATGCGAGAGCTAGAGTCTAATTGTTTGATAAGAAGCAGATATTTAATACTAAACGGATTCAACTCGATTACATACAGATCATCCGGTCAACGCGTGTCGGGTGTGTCTGTATGTTATTTATATAGCTTCCCTGTGCCACTCGTATTACAAACGGTTTCCACCAGTTCTCACGGTATCTCGCGGTACCGGTATATAGGCTGTGACCGCGAGCTGTTACACCCGGTGACAACTCGGACCATTCAGGGCGGCCCGTAACGTCACTCATCATCTCCCGATCACAAAGACGGTCGGCACTGGTTGCATTCTGGAGACGGGCCTTAATAAAGCGGATGCCGTGGCCACACGT
The DNA here is from genome assembly GCA_032361465.1 of Lepetodrilus tevnianus. NCBI lineage: Eukaryota > Metazoa > Mollusca > Gastropoda > Lepetellida > Lepetodrilidae > Lepetodrilus > Lepetodrilus tevnianus. Next base: position 9,106 of record JAUTBX010053552.1, on the reverse strand, counting down.
GCGACATTCCAGAATTGCAGATGCATTGTGCGTGTCTGCCCTTAATTGTCTAAAAGAACCATTCGAATATAGACGTTAAACTCCGGCGAATCGCTCAATGGTTTTTAATTCATACTGCATATGCTACGATTGGCATTGTACCGTTATAAGACTCCATGGTGTGCATGAATAATCAAATTTCCTCCATTACGATGTATTCAATATTAGGCCTGCGTAGTAATGTATATCTAGATCATTACACATATAAATTATTATAAACGGAAGTTTTTTATCAATATGTCTAGTATACATGTATTTAATTTTACATTGTGTACCACTTTACTGTCATCTAAGAAAATTTAGTTATTAATAAGTCCTGTAAAATTTACGAATATAAACTGCCATCGTGGACTGTGTCTATAGAATTTCAAAGAAGCATTAAATGGGTATGTGTACATTGTTACATGGTAAACTGTCAAACACTCTTAATATAGTAATTAAGGATATTAGTATTGTTGTAATTACAAATTATAGGAGTACTTTGATATTGAAACGGATGTCTTAAAGTAGGCCTAAATGTATGCAGAATACAATGACTAGCGTATGTATAGTGTAATCGATAATTTTACTATTCCGTTATTTGCTATTGTAAAACTGATATGGCTACCAAATACATTTCTAAATATGATCATATGCATGCCAAGTTTAATTTTTAAAGTTTATTATTTGTAAATTGGCCTCGTATAAAAACACGTGTTGAATGTTGATGTTTAATAGTTCAATGTCCCGATTGTTTATCCGCCGTTATCCGCCGTTATCCGTCGAGTGACAAGGCTGTGCGCTGATGGTATAAACCTTCGATCATAGAAAGCAATATTCAATACCTTATCACAGGCGTGGAGGCTCCATACACTAGCTAACAATGGATTCAATGGGGGAGAACATGGGTTATGCCACCTTAAAATACCTGCCGCTATAAAAGAATATTTCATTGTCGGAGATCCATATGAATCATGAGAGAACGCGACCTGAATGACAGTGTTGCATTGCCGTGCATATCTGACGTTCTCCGACGTTGTCGTCCCGACTTTGTAATTCTTTACAAGACAACATTGAAATTTTATTTCCCATGAAGGACAATGAGGAAGGAAAATAAAGATATCGGTTGAACTTTGATATCGCTTTCATTGATAGGTAATCAAATAGCGTGGCTTTTCACGGCTGCGATTCACCTCGAATTCATGTAAACATTTTATGAACCTTTCCCTCCGTGGAACTGGAAGGTAGCTTGTAAGCTTGTTTTGCGCAGGAAGGGTGCTGGATAAAGCAAATAAGTATGGCATATAGGCCGCCGATGACGTAAAAACAATGAAATAAAGAGCAAAATGTTGGCAGGGGTTGAAATAAGCGAGTGATCATCACCTTTGCAAGAATGTGCGTGATTCCGTAACCTGGAAAATACTACTTGTGTCCTACTACTTGTAATCAGTTCCACGATAGTAAACTGATTACCGGTATATAGATATAAACTGCAGTATTTTCTAGAAAATAATAACTTTATAGGAATTCGAGTAGCTGGATGCGTTTTGATGATGACGTTTTTATATGTGGTGTTAAAGGCATAATATCACATATATTTATGGTTGTTTTGGACTAGTTCTTATAGCCACAACTGCAAAATACATTCACTTGACATACATAAAATCATGTTTGCACTTCTAAAAACTACTTTGGGAAGACGAGTTTAATGTGCATGTTATACTATATGGGGTGTGCATTATCTGCGATCTGTAGTAGCGTTAAAGGTAGTGTTTGAAGTTTTGTTGTATTACGTGTATCATCGTTAAAGGGGTACTCACGGTCCAGGCAAAAGAGAAGGGTAACTCCAGGGTATTTCCTCGACCGTCAGGCATCGTGAAGGAATTTCCGTGATGCACGTGACTGGACACATTTCCAAAGGTGCAGACCCCCTGGGGGGTCACTCTAGTCTGGTACTCCTTAAGACACGCCCTGAACTGCGTTTCACATGGGTCCGGGCACCTGCCACCCCCGGCCCGACCCTCGTCACAGCACTGCCCGGTGGCCAGCTCCCCCCGGGGGTTGTTGACGGACACGATGGCCAGCTCGAACACCCCCGACCCCCCACACACCTGCATGACGATGATGACGACGACGACAACGACAGAGTAGTAGGACAGGCGACACATAGTTCACAGGCCCAGCCCGCCGTGATATGAGTAGAGTTTCTTGTTTACTTCTGCTTTCAAACCATACCTGTTGGCAGAGTAGACCTTTAACGCAAGTCGACACTTCTCTTGTGCTGGGGTACATTCCTATACAGTGGCAAACTTGCTTTAAATATCACTTTTCATGCATCTTCACAGAACGGCAAAACCAATTCACCGCTGCAAAAAAAGAATGCAAAATGACATCTCCAAAGATATTTTTCCACCATCTGCAACTTGTACAAAAATTGTTCCACTATCTAAGACTGTGGGAGACTATACGGGCCAACAGATGCTAGTATTTTTAGTCAGTTGTATTGCGCATGTCCGTACGTTCAATTAAAGGGGCTGGCTCTCGGAATAGCGGTGTTCAATCAGGATATTGCGCGAGCAGAGTCGAAAGCTAGAGGGGGAGGGTCGAACTGTAGCCGAGCATTGTCCAGTTACACCGGTCGGTGAAATGGGAGGGGAGGGGCGGTAGTAGGAAATGTGTGTGGGGGGGGGGGGGGGGGGGTTTGTTCCATCCCTCAACGCTATACTGAAGACAAGACAGAACACAAACTTACATTGTAAATGCACTTCGTAAACCTGAGTCAATTTGAGGCCTCTCTTGTTGATCTATGGTCGTGTTACTAGGTTGTACTAGACGTGCTCTGGGACAGGGATCAGCGACTGGACAAGCGTCGTACTGGATACTGTCTGCACAAGGCACGCGCTTCTCACGCCTTAGCACGTGCGGTGGGATACCACAACATGACAACCGTCTGTGTCCCATGACGACGGGTGACATTTGTTACACGTAGGTGGAACTTGGAGGAAGAAATAATTGGCATTCGATAGCATACCACCATCCTGTTCTTGCATCAATATAAGACTGTTCTTGAAGCAATATAAGACTATAATTCAGAGTAAGAACTATACTGTACCAAAGTAATTAATTGAATATTTTGACTATTATATATTTAATTTGAAAGAAAACACAAGGCATGCACATCCTATAAGTAAAACGATTTAAAGGATATATTATTATTGCAACTTCAATTATTGCAGTGCCGTTGAACCCTTAAGATCAAGTTATAACCATAATACTAACTGTAAAGTTAAGTAGGTGAGCATTGTGTACACAACAGACAAGGTACAGACATATCGCAACATTACGTGTAGCATAAGTTAAAAGACTTTCCTCACAACAGATTATGTACAGACGTGTTTTCATAAATGACATCGCCGAGTGAATGTATGATGCTGTCCAGGTGGGAGCGTTATTTTGAGACCACGTGACCCAGGTATGAGAGCGAGGCCGTGGGAATGGTGAGGGGAGAGATGAGGCGAGATATGTTATAACGGTTCACCTATAGTCGTGGAGCGACTGCGCAAATACACAGTGCGCTCGTAATATCAGCTATATAACGTCATGAGCATAGTATGTCCAATGCTTAATTCTATTAGTATGTGTGACACCTTGTTCTCACTCAAATAGGGGCCTACTCCCAGTCCGATAAAATATATCCCCATTAGTTATAATATAAGCAAGTCTAGATGTCTGAAGATTCAGAGAGTAAAGATCGAATTCCATTGGTACTTTTCATATAGGGCCTACATAGATTGTCAATTAGGCCTACTAGTGTTATAACTTATAGTGACTCTATCATTATGTCAAAGATGTAGGCCTACATGTGGAGCAGATATACCTAATATGGCGATGATATGCAGAAATGGTTGGATAAATGGATATGTTATGTTTATATAAGCCTAGTCTAGAGCAGTTATTCTCCACTCTTATGAAACTGGGATCTTACATGCATTGGCATCTCGCATTGAGAACACTTCTGTTATCAAATAAAGTATGTAGGTCTAACAATTGAACGTACATACATAGCCCTTTGCACATGTCAATGAATGTCACTAAATGTAGGTGAGCATAACGAAGATTTTATTTTATAAACAAGATTTATTTCAGAAAAACTTCCGGTATCCACGAACAGTCAACTTAATAGCTATCTGTATCCCATGTCTAGCATTAGCATGTTCAGATACTATACTATATATGCCTGAATGCCAGAATGTGGGCATACAGCTGCATGTTATTCTTAGTTCAATGTGTTATAAAGTCTAATACGAGAGCATGCTCTACCTACAGCGATTGGCTGCTCCATATTCTTCCATATTCCAAGCGTTGTAGGTAGAGCATGGCATGAGAGGTACCGCTTGCATTCATCCCATTATATTTTCACTTTTTCTAATTTTAATAACAACTGGAGTTATAGTACACATGTCATTGCTGTAACAGTATCCATACAGAATGTGTTGGACACTAGTAGGATACATAAGCTACTTAGTAGGCCTACTATGCTGTAAGATGTGTAGGCCTACGCATAATAATGTGATGCTATTATATTAATATATAAACGTACAAGTATAGAACCTTTTGCAAGAACAGTTCTTGCAATAGAACCTATACTTGTATTGGACCATCCTAACACCAGGGATAGTTTATTACGCTCAGGACTCGCTGTACCACCGTGAAGTGTGAACGTATTTAAAGGTACCCCTGGGGTGCGAGGATGGTATTGGACATGCACTACCATTATGAATAGCACTGATCTAATTGCCATTCTTTCATTTTTTTAAACATTCTTTCGGTTCTCTTGACCAAACATTTGCAAACGTTGAAATTAGAAATTCTTTGATTCGAGGAATTGTACGGGACCCTCCCGTCTCTCGCAACATTGGACCCTGCGCGGAGACATAAGCACGTGCTAGCATTGCTCCTATGTCAACACTCGTGCCGGTCCGAAAGCGGCAGCATTTGTCCAAATTACATGATGAAGTGGCGTTTTCTGTGTTCATATTTCCTCTTGTTGTCAGAACAGATCTAATTCCACAGCAGCTGAAGAGATTGGACCGTTGACGAAAAATGATGATATTGGCTTGTATCCTTATTGAGGTCCAATGAACAAATATTGATGTTCACAATGAAATTACGGACGAGAAATCTGACCCCCAGTCGGCACGGATCGGATCGGCTCCCGTCATGAACTGCAATTCCATCTCTGACAGGGAAGACTGGTTTCTTGGTACGGCTGTCCTCTCTAACGCAATAAGTAAAGACTCCCGGAAAACGGAATTATCTTTCGGCCATAAATCATAAACGATCGGCTACCTACGTATAGTCCACCATCGAGTGCATTTCATGGGACGGTATGCCAATCTGCTAAATAATTAGTAAAGTATTCGTAGTTATATAAAGGGTTCTTGTCTTTACATTGAACAACCAATTATTAATGATAGCAATTACCACACAGGACCATTTTGAATTGATTGAAATCATCGATAAATCGCAACTTACGTATTTCCCATCCTCGAAAAGCAAACCATTGTGCCTACTTAATATCCGTATTAAATAGGCACAATGGTTTCTATTTCGAGGATTCCTTAATTGCAATGCCATGCAGACGTCAGCTACACATTGCGTATTACATTGTTTTCCGACAATTCCAACAATTCAATCATAAATTCAAATTTTGATTCACTTCCGCCTTTCTGCAACGACCACAAATTCAATATTTCAAGTCTTGCCAATTTAATAGGCAATAATCAATTTATATAACACGGTATTCGGATAATTATATTATGATGTTCATAAATATCAGTACTTTCAATGTCGTGAATAAATTTAAACATGTTTCTAAGATGCACTATGGGGCGAGTGGTAGCGCAGTGGTAGAACGTTGGATTTCGGAGCCAAAGGTTCCTGGTTTAAATCCCGCCCGAGGGCCCTGCATGAATGTTCGCGAAAGTTACCTTTCTGACACGATATTGATAGGATGCACTGTAATTCATGTAATTAAAAGGATAAAAGCAACGCGATTATTGCTTTGAAGATCACGATATATAAATATATAAGTTTGCGTTTTGGTAACCCGATTTTGATTAAGTGTAACCTTTTTCATCGACAGTATCCATATATTATTATAAATAAATATAAAATTAAGACAAGATTAAGACACTAATTATTTATTAATGACCATGGATAAGGAAATCCATCCCTCCCATTTAACCTCTCTAAGTACAAGTTATACAGCTATTATTTACAGTGAGTTTACCTGTGAGCAGTCAAACACCCACCCAGTGCAATGCAATCATCTAAGATGCATTCTTCTACACCATGAGCATGTTCCCTATGGTTCTAGCATGCCCCATGCTGCATGACACCACACCTATGTTACTAACCATCACGCTCGCGACCTTAATATACCTAACGCCTTCACAGATCGAGATCAAGACATCCACCTCGCAATTAGACAACAGTGACGTCATCGGCGTTAAAGTGAATCTCTCTTCAGACCCCCGGGGGACGGAGGTCGGGTAGAAGGGTTTGAGGGATTCTGGAAGTACGAGTAATTAACCTTTAATGTTCGCGTGGAGTCTTAAAGAATGATGCGCTGAAGCCTCGTTTTGGGAGCCAGGCTGCAGTGCAGTATCATAACTCAATAACTGACACTATTTGATCAAACACAACTCGATTAATTAACTCTTATTAATGTTTCATCAAGCTCATGTTCAATTAGGGTCAAATGCGGTCCTCAGAGAAATACAGAATTCCGAAGCGTTCAAGCGAATTGACATGCACGCACGCAGTCTGTTACACCGGAAGTCCTAAGTTGTGGCTTCCGATACTGCGCAGGAGTATGAAGATGTGTGCTTCGGAATTCTTCCAGATGCACATCTTTCTTTGTACTCGTGGCCGGGTATCAAACCATCTGTTTACTGTATTGATCGTTGGAATATTTATTAAACTTGTATGCATGATTATTTAAGCTACCGGTATATATGTTTTTACCATAATCAAGAAAGGAATAATTATGGGTTTGATTATGTCAGTTTTTTTCAAGAGGTATATTTTCAATGTCCTTTTGCTACAAGACCAAACCTAAATGTATTCTTCATACGTAAGAAACATGAAAATACAAACTAAGTTTAAATAGCGAATAATAATATTTGTATATGAAATTATTTGAAATTATAAATTGTATCTTAAATAATAATAATTAATAATTAATAATAATAATAATAATAATAATAATATATGTATATGAATTTATATTATAACGCCGTGTACATCGTTATGTTGGTGTTCTGTGCTATTATGACAAAATAGTTTAGGAATACCAGTCAAAGCCTGCAAGTCGCCAAAATAAGTGTTTATAACCCTTTACATGTTGGATTAGACATAGACACTGATCTTTAGGGCATTTCCGTTTGCCACCAGCATGGAAATGGTTAACTGTATGGGTTATGATCAATCTGTAAGAATATCCCTTATCATATTCATTGTCATTGCAGTGTATGGTTATCTATTCATAAGCCATACGGTGTATTTTAATGTTTCGATCAGAAACCAAAAGCTTATCGGTTTATACTGTCACATCACCGATTATTTTATTTTTGTCTAAATTTGCTTCCTAAGTCTTTAGATCTTTTTTTTCATATTCTCAGCACTAATGCCATAAAACTATGAGCTTCGTAAAGCCGTACTATCATTTTAAACGGCTTAGAACAGACGTCGACAACGTTACGGTTTGGCTTCGAGGCTACAACTGTCATCACAGATGTCATTCTGGAGAGTCTAAGACATGTCCCCGTAGGGTGCGCGAGCGCAGAGGTGAGAAAAATCTGGTATAATTCTCCCCGGTTACGCACGTCACCTAACGCCGGTAATCTTGAGGAACAATGTAACGCTTATAGGAACTCGTCACCCTCGGCCTCAGCTCCCTATCATAATTACATTAATTATGTATCAAGCATTGACGAGGACGTTTGAAATATTAATGCATTCTGCCCGTAGGACTAGCTTTTTTCTCTCCTTCAATTCTTTTTGGGGCGTAGCTGCGACTTCATTCTGCGCGGGCTCTGAGTCCGCTCGACCCGACCGACAGACCGTGCGTGTTCCCGAGGGGTGCCCGGAGGCCTGTGGGGGAGGGGCCAAGCAACATGGTAGGGGATCGAGTCGTAGGGGACGCGTCGAGATTCCAGAAGGCAGTTTCTGTTTTTAATATTGATAGACGACCATAATAATCCAGGGTCAAGGCATAACGAAGGACATAAGGGAGTCATTTCTCAGATTCATATCAGGGTTCCGTTGCTCAGAACAATTGTAGCGCTACAATAATTGTAACTGGGCTCCCACCACAATAAAAAGCGCTGACCTTACAATAATTGTAGGCTACAATCCGCTACAATAGTTCTGAGCAACGGGCCCCAGATTTAGAAGACGTCGTAATAGGGCATTTCGAGATTCAAGAAGGCAGATTTCGCTTTTTGACAAGACTTCTATATAATAATAATCAGAGGTCAAGGAATATGAACATTAGGGCGTCATTACTTTGTTTCCTGTCAGATTACGATCATGTTCACGTATTGGTTCGAACGATGAGGCATCCGAAGGGAACAACCATTGTATTTATGCTAATGTGAACACTTGGTGACCATCTATAGTTGTCAATAACTTCCGTTGTATACAAATTATGCTGTATGCTTTATATATTCTTCTAATCCTAAGCCAAATGAATATACAAATCAGAACAAATGCCGTAGTCGGAATATCACGTAGTATTGTATAATTATCTGCTAGAGTCCACCATTCCAGTAATGCATATATTATGTGCTAGGATCTATTCTATAACACAGGTTACTAATATTGTAAGGTATACATGTACATAGCACGCATTCCAGGAAAGGCATTGCTAAAATATCATTCAAATTAATAGTCTTGGATCCGTCCGCTACATCTTCAACCTCAATGACGTCACCACCAAGAACAGCATAGGGACCGTAAGTTGACACGAGATAGCCCGAGATTAATTCAATATCCGGTGACATAAACGGGTCAAACACCTAAA
>JAUTBX010053330.1:0-24012 GCA_032361465.1 Lepetodrilus tevnianus | reverse complement strand
TAAAAAAAATTGCCCAAAGTTGCCCAAGTGGCATCACTCGGATTCTTATTCTAGACATGTTGAAGATGTCAAATCACAACAAAAAAATTGTCTGGACGCCAAAACACGGTTCGGTGTCTGGCTGCCGGACTAACACACATGCAGCTAGATTGGGAAGCACATCGTTTTGAGTTCACTGAAATACTATGGTAAAATGTAAATAATCCCACAAATCACTTTCTGGTATGTTTTGGTGATGTTTCTGATGCAAGATTCCGCTACTTTTCAGAACTCCTGTCATTTCTGGCGGTGTTTTCAGTGTGAGGAGAGAGTGGTTCAACTCCCTGGGGAAATACGACACAAAAATGGACATCTGGGGAGCAGAGAACTTTGGTAGGTTAAACATCGTGACAAACACCTTCGTTGGGACTGAAACTTAGTAATGAGAACTTATTCTGATAAAACCTGTGGATAAATGATTACTTCGCATAAACATTTCATTACGTATAGATTAAAAATTATCAGACCCACGTTTGAATTTAATATAACTCGAAACTTTTTTCACACATCCCCATACAGTTTCAGCATCGTGAAAAACATACATGTATTGTAAATTTATTAAATTTTCCCAAAAGGAAAATTAATCGCATCCACGTGTTGTCGCATGTTCCAGAACTGTCGTTCCGTGTGTGGATGTGTGGAGGACAGATGGAAATAGTTCCGTGCAGCCGAGTCGCTCACGTGTTCCGGAAACGACATCCATACACCTTCCCTAAGGGAAGCTCCAACACCTACCTGAGGTACCAACAGGAGAAACTCGGCAAACACTTAACGTTATACAGTGTCATTACAGTTGTGTGTGTCTGGTATACCAGCAATTGGTAGCTTATAAACTAATTGATATACCGTAATTACTCTTATTATTCGGACACTCTAATAGTTCGAACACCTAAATTATTTGCCGGGAAAAAAATAATTCGACTCTAAATTTTCGAACATGACGATTTTTTAAAGATCGTAATTTTCTAATTATTCGAACACAGTGATTTTTTCAAAGAATTTTTTTTTCATTTTTCGTTTCTACATTGTCCGTTCCTGATTACTTAGCTATTTTCTATTTATCATTGTGTAGCAGAGTGAGGTTATAAGATGCTCCTACTGGTCTCAGCCAGTGGGTTTAAACCTTTGGCTCATTCGGTAGAGCATTGGACTCGCAATCCAGTAACTCAGGTTCGAATCCCAGGATTGGAACGATCCTCTGTGACAATTGTAATTGGTAAGATCATCGCAAATAGGTGAAAGATTCCCACAGCAACGTTAAAACTATAATCACATGCTCACTATTTAGTAAGCCAAGCACAAGATTTCTATGTTCATTTTACATACAAAAGAGGTTTAATTTCAAAGAGGACAAACAATGTTTTTTATATTATATTTTTATAATTTCTTTATTTTTGTATTTTTAAAATTCTTTTTAAAAATATTTTATTTTAATTTCTTTTCTTTACAATTATTCTACTTTTTTTTACTTCAGAAATACAAGGAGGACTGCTGAGGTGTGGATGGATGAATACAAACGCTTCTACTACGCTGTCCGCCCCTCAGCTAGGATGCAAGCTTATGGCGAGTGAGTAGAAAAGACTAGTGTACATGACCATTATTTTTCAAATAATAATATTTTCTAATTATTCAAACACAATTATTTGTTTTTCCTTTACATTTTACTTTCTTTTACATTACATTTCTTTTAATCCATTTAGTTACCATTTTATTTATAACCATATTTTGTACTTTAATTTGGTCATTCCTAATTATAAACACCAATCATTTTCACTATTTGTATTTTTCTGATATTTCGAACAGCAACAAATTTAATTATTTTCCCCTGTTTTAATTATTAGGATAATTACCGTAGTGTAACAATATTCTTTCCTCAACAGAGTTCAAGAACGCAAAGCATTGAGGCAGAAGCTGAAATGTCACACATTCCGGTGGTACTTGGATACTGTATATCCTGAATTAAAGTACGCAGATAAGAATACATAAAAATAATGTTTTGGAAAATGTTTCATTTTTTTCCCCATCAATGTTAATTTTTATCAGTATTTTAAAATTATATCTACAGTACTGGAAAGATGAAATATGTTTACCATAATATTAGTTACCAGGATGATTTCTGGGGTGTACAGGTTTTTACAACCTGAAATTTCTTGTATACCCCGAGACCAAAGGTCATTTATGAGGTCACAACTTATAACTACGGCCGAACCAGGGTATACAACTTTTTTCCAGGACATTTCTCAACCAATCAAATAGCTAGAATGTTCAGATTTTGAACAACTACTGCTCTTTGTGTCGTAGACTTCCTGTAAATGACGAGTTTGCGTACGGCCGCATCTATCAGGACGAGGCGTGTATGGACATCAATCCGGGTCAACTGCCACTGCTGATCAAGCTGCAGACCTGTAACGAGGCCAGGGGCTCGCAGGTATGTTCACGACAGTGCAGTAATTCCCGTCCAAGTTCGCCATCTGTACACGTTAAGTGTCTTTATCTCAGTTGTGCAGATTGAATCATTGCAGTGTTTTTAATGAAGTAGAATTGAAAGTTATTCACAGGTTTAATATGAAATAGGGGCAGGTGGTAGCACAATGGTAGAAAGTTAGTCTTCAGGGCCAAAGATCCTGGGTTCAAATCCTTTCCCGGAAACCTGGCATCAATGTTTGTGAAAGTTACCTTTTTGATGTGATTATGATAGGATCCATTGTCTGAGTGGCAGATATCATCCTTGGTCTTGTCAGTACCAGCCGGTGCTCGTAAGTTTACTTCAAAATTCAGTACTGTCACTTGTGTGATAATGTTCATATGACAATATTTCCGTGACAATGTTCATAATTATGACAATATTTCCGTGACAGGAGTGGTCGTGGCGAAGGAAGGGGGTGATTGTCAGCAACGGCATGTGTCTGTCGGCCGATGTCAAGGGAGCTCACTCTTACCTCATGGTCCAGTTCTGTAACTATGGTGATAATCAGGTTGGTAGAGAACAGTTACAGTTCTACGTTTATTTTCTATCATATTATTGTGATTATAAATAGCAGTGCTAAAGGACCCCCCATCATCTTCACTTGTCCCTAATCTTCTCTATGAACTCCATATAGAAAGACTAAATTAATTACCACCTTCCAAGTTCAGAATTGTCTCCCAAATACCCGAGACCACCTTCCAGATTCACAGTCACCTTTCCAACTAATGACGAAAATTCACAAACACCAAATATTAAATTCAGAAGTCCCTTCCAATAAATTCAGCACCCAGATTCAGATCACTTACAAATTCCACTTCCAAATTCAGAATTGCCTCCCTAATACTGCAAGATTTACATTTCTATTTCGATACTTACTTCTAAAACACACTCGAATAGTCCCGCAATTCTCCCAGAGATAGCCATCTATTCAACTTACGTTTTCCTGCCTCGTATGGAAAACACAAAATTACCCCCGACCCACACGCACAACCCCCACCCCCCCCCCCCCCCACTTAATTTGTTCTGCTTTGGATGTTGCTAGTGGTGGTAATGCCTTTTAAATTGCGCCAGATGTTTACATTGATCTAATGAGAAGTTCTGTCAATGTCAGAAGTGGTACCGCCAGAAGCTCCAGATGATCCACGTGGCCACAGGCTTCTGTGTGGACAGTCAGCAGTCCCAGATGGGCGTCATGCTCACCGAGTGCCAGAACGACTTGCAGTCCCAACAGTGGCAGATCACCGTAGAAAACCCAGCCAGTCAGGAGAAAGAGTATCTGGACGATCTGTGAGGTCTGTTAACCCTCTCAATGCAGAAGGCAACTGGAGATGCCATAAAGAGCAGTGCCTGCATCTAATCCAGCAGGGAAAAGGTTAAGGACAACCATATTTTTTGTTGTTGTGTTTCTTGGCTTCGTGGAGAACTTTTGAAGATGTTGATATTGGTAAACAAATATTAAGATTTTTCTATCATATACCGGTATATGAAATGTTCTCTGTAGAAATCCATTTATTATTTTATCCAGGGGTCAATTTATTTTCACTGGACGTGGCTTGGGGCCTACAGCCCGGGCTTGTTTCCCGCTGAAATCACAATTGTCTGTTGTCATGCCTGTGTTCTAATGTCTGGAAGATGAGAGGTGAAAGAGGTGAAATAGATATACTGTATTAAATTTGCCGATTGTGTATTAATTATAGTGTGACGACACAGTTAGATGCAAATGTTGTATACGTTTTCCTATAAATTTTAGCATAAGATTTCACATTTTCTGTAGGAAAAAAGTACTGTATTTTAATAGATTTACCAGCTAGTACATGTTTGAATTATGTAAGAGTTCTCCCCCTTGGTATGCCGATATATGAAATCTAATATCTGTGTTAATGTGAAATATATCCTAGGCATTATTTTTTTTAATGAAACTTGGTGCTGATATATTATCTAATATTGGCTTTGCTAGACAGTTGGGGGCGAAGCATATTAATTTTCAGCGACTGGGTATTATATCATGGCTCTTGTGTAGGATGCGATCAGATACATCATCTTGCTATATCGGTCGTCTACAAACTGGCAGGATGTTATTAGACTGTTATACTAACTAATGTGTGTATGATTTTCAATGTTATGTACAATATTATTAGAAATAATTTAGTTATACATGTTCATATGAAATTTATGTTTTAGTATTCCATGGACATGCATTTGTATCATGTGTTGAAAACATAATGTCATATTAATAACAGTAAATCAGTTTTAAACACTGGTCTTCCATTGGTTCGATCATATACTATACATTATCTTGGTAGCAAGATATGTTGGATTTTGTTATTCATACATAACGTGTACATAATTGTTATTGTGCCAAATTTACCTTTGTACACATGTATTCTATATGAAAATAATGAGAATTCAGAGTGATCTCTTTGACCATCACAAATTCATCTGTATTTCCATGTATTTCTGTTTGTCATGTTATACTGAATCTAGTCATTGATGCAATACAAGGTCTGTGTTGGACAAATATCTGGTGCTGTTATTATGTATACCCACTCATAAAAATAAAGGTTATAATTGTACAGAATTTTGTGGTGCAATGTGCTCGTATTTCGGCAATACTATTATTGTCTTCTCTAGTAGATTCTGTTGAATCTGGTAAGATAGTATGGGAATTAGTTGATGAACATTATGTATGTAGCCTATTTGTTCACCATTGCTTAGCATAATTCATAGTGAAGCACTAAAAAATAATAATACGTTGTTCGACTTCATCCACAATCATCGATGCTGGAGGAGATAACTTCAAAGTTAATTTCCGAGTATTATTGAAAATTCTTATATCTGAAATGAGGCAATGGTAATTTTCCATATGCATGTATGTCAACAACAAACACATAGTGCTATTTCATAAATTTTAATTGTACAGTCATCATTACTCCAAATGCAATAAAACAACAATTTCTTAACAGGATTTTAGTTTGATTTGAAAACATGTTGAAGAAGGAAAGAAATACAGGTAATTTGTCTATAGCCAGCAATACGATCTGAAGCTAGCTGTGATAACCACCTGCACTGCCATCTCTGAAGCTATGGTAACCATCTGCAATGCCATCTGAAGCAGGTTATATGGGGGCATCATCTGCATCTAAAGCTGGCTAGTTCAAGAATGGACAGGATCATAGTTGGTTATTTAATTAAAATACATACACTTTACAGGTGTACCGCATGAGCTAGGCCACAGTACACGAGCCGTCTAACACAGCACAGCATAACGATGTTAGGTGCGGTCATTTACATGCTCGTAATACATCACATGATGAGCAATGGCGATCCTAGTTGCACAAAATCAGCAGGATTGACATATTTACCAGAATTTATGACGAGACATGCTGGCTGTTGGTATGTATGCTGACAGTGATATGTAAAGGGAGATAACCGTTGGGACAATCACTCATTTCATTTGGACAATCACTCGTATCATGTAAAGGGAGATAAACCACCTGAACATGAATGAATTAGTGCTTTACGTTGTAGTGGGCATATCTGACATATCTGAACATGACTCATTTTATGAGTATCAAAAGTGAACAGTAAATTTAGAAATAATACCAAAATATATTCCCACTGGTCAAAACTTTTAGTAATTAACAAAACTGTACCAATGAATGAATTAAATGTTTTACGTCGCAGCGGGAATATTTCACCCTCGGCGGCGACGACAAAACCGGACCAAAAATGGATCCATAAAAATTCTGGAATCTACATTTTTGCATACAACCCTCCCGATACATACGAACACTGCCAGCAGATAGACGGACAGCAATGTGTAACACAGAGCGGACCAGAATGTGATGACGGTGCACGAGAGCCGTGGGCGGTACAGGAAGTACTCCGCCAGATGGCGGGGAGATTCTGTGTGGAGGGACAAGCTTAGAAAACAGTATTAGCGTTCTCAGTCATGCCACCAGTATATTTGGCAACTTGAAAACAAGTGTTGTTCAACTCCCCAACTAATATGTACAGAACTGGAACTATGCCACAGGCAGGAGCATCTGCAGAAATTCCAAATGTTTCTCCGTCTGAACAGACTCCTACGTACTTTAAAAAGAAATCTTTCAGACTAGAAATGTTATTTAACCCTCTCCCTGCTGGATTAGGCACAGAGACTGCTCTTTACGGCATCTCTGGTTGCCTCCAGCATGGAGAGGGTTAATGTATCCTCTTGGAGGATGGTAATATGCCCTATATAAATTTGTCTTGGTTGACAGTTTAAGTCGGTGTCGATGTGTGTGGCACACTTTCATGTCACTTATTCTGGAAACCTAGTCCTCGACCAGTTCCCTAATCAGCGACGCAGTTTCTACATTATACAAGCACTCTCATTGGCTGGATTGGATCACATGGCTTGAATAGTTCCTCCACCCATTTCGTTATAATTGTGTTGACATCAACATGGCTAACTCGCAAATGGAAATCCGTATTTGACAACTGCATATTAAAAACATCTTACCATTACCAGCATGCATATGTTTTCGAAACATTCAATGACATAAAAAGTGAAGTTCATAATTGTAATAAATCTACTTTGAACAAAGGTATACAACCCACCAGAACCCAGCTATTGGGGAACAAAAGTGTACATGTTCATCATTTAGCATGTTCAGAAAGATAATTTCAACCAATAATCATACATTTTCTACATGGTGTATTAACCTTTTCACTGCTGAATTAGACACAGACACTGCTCTTTAAGGCATTTCTGGTTGCCTCCAGCATGGAGAGGGTTAATATTAGTTACCAGTGTGATTTCCGGGGTGTACAATGTCTCAGGCTACGAGAAATTTCATCTTGTAAAAACTTGTACACCCCGGAAATCACGCTGGTAACGAATTTATCCAAAATCGTAATAGTTATACACCTTAAACGTACCAGATTTGTTGATAATCATTCCGAAATGTCTTTCTAATGTGCAAGTCGAGGGGTTTTGCAATGACGTCACAATAATTTATGTCCATATATGATGTGATAACTGTTATCAGTACCCAAACCGGGGTGTAACAGTTTTCATGGGACTCCTCTTAACCAATCAAATCGCTAGAATTGACGCATATTTTGGATAATAAATTATAGAATTTGATCTAAATATGAAGCCGCTTTCCTTTGGCTTAATTGTCAATGAAGAAATGGTGACAGATAGATGGGTGTACACACACATGCAACGGCAAGCATTGCCGATAAGACTTGCACATATCTATAGCTTTGTATCCATATATAAGGTAGTAACTCAAGTCTAATGTCTTTATGACCATCACAACCAACTAGTAAATGATACGACAATCTGAGGCTAAACACATGATGTATATATAGACTTGGGTTCATTTTACACTGGTCTAAATAAAAATGCCCATTTCACACAAATTTGAGGCAATTTGCAGATCGTAGGTATTAGCATCTTCTAAAAATAATTTTGGTTGTAGACGAGAAATAAAATGTGATCATATGCGAGCCTAAATTAAGAACCAAATGTGAATAAGCCATGGAGATGATCAAATACATTCAGGAGATATTTCCTCCGATGTTATTGGGCGACGTCACACCAGTTGGTACCGCACTGCTGACGCCCCGCCCCTGTCATAGTGTCCCCACTCCATGACCCACGAGGTCGACAAGAGACTGGTTCAAATACGTCAGATCTACACCTGTTGTATATCGCCCAATAACATCGAGGAAGTCACACAGAGGTGATCATGCTAGAGGCTGCAGGAATTGGAGGACTTTATGAAAGGTATCCAGTTAGGCAAATTAGTGTATGCAGTAGAGTTGCACTGTTTCGTGCAGTAGTACCCTGGTATCTGATAGAAAAATAGTCATGGTCTGTCTGAAGGCTAATCTACATGAAGACAATGTTTGTCCTGCTTGTACTACTATGTCCTTCCTGAGGACCATTACATGTCCTGCGTCATAAACTGGATACCAATCAACAGAGATGAGAATAAAAAATAAATCATTGGAAAATATTCCAGGGTCCAAATTTTTAACACTGAATTTTGTTCTTATATTATCACTAAAATTGTCTTTGATTCATTGAATTCACAGAAACTGTGGAGAATTCTCATCTCGGAAGTCGACCAATTCCCGCCGCCACTCTAAAACTACTGCAGCAAGAGCCATACTTGTTCCTGTCCTACAGGATACAAATCCACAACTCCGTACAGGAAATCACAGATTTTTATTTTATTTCGCATTCAGTGTCATCTTCTGTTGTTGTGCAAACCTTCCGCAAACAAAAATATAAAGTGTTGCTAAGCAACGTATGTAATCGACGCCGAGAAGCATATATATTGCTATACATAATATGAGCTGATGGTGGCGCCTTCAAAGCCAGCGATATAGTACGATAGTGTAAAGGCGTTGCCAGTACATTGGGAAACTGCTTAACAGGATGCAGGATTATACTAGCTGTACAGAATGCTGAAAGGAAAAAAAGAATGTTGAAATCTTTTTTTTTCCATTGAACACTGCAAGATGAATGATGATGTAGTAGGAATATCTCAAACCCCTTTTACGCACAGGCGAAGTGTACCTATAGATAACCCTCTCAAATACATTTGAGAAAAATGGTAAAATATTTCATCTAAAACGATGTGCAGCTTTCATTAACATGTGGAACAGGGAGTTTATAAACAATTAAATGAGTTTAAGAGAGAGAAGAAAAATAACACCTATCGATTGTGAAAATAATTACAAATAATGCTACGAGGCATCTTTTTCATTATAATGCTATAAATATAAAAATACACTGTTGTGGAAAATAACTTTTAATAAATTAACATTATACTCTAAATATTATTATTATTATTATTATTATTGTTGTTATTATGGCCAAACTAAGATCTACTGGAGTCAAAGAAGGGTTAACTAAATCAGCATGAATCATAAATTATAATAATTTCATTTATTTTTCATTGGTATTTTCCTATTGATCTTATCAAGAGTGACAATTAACTTTAATAAAAAATATCTAAAATATACTTCATCAGATGTACAAGAACAATATATTCATATTCTCCAGTTTCTGGCAATATTTAATAATATAAATTCAACATGGTAATCAGCATTCATAATTTTCTTTTCTTTTCAATATTGAAAACTTAGAACCCAAATATCATAAGAAAGCTGAGTAGCTTCACATCCATGTACGAGCATAGTGCAATATATATTGTATTAAATTTTTACCATAAAAAAATTCTACCTTCTCCAAAATGTCAAATATGTCTACTTACTTCTCTTAGTTTGTAATTTTCATGATGAAAACAGAAACAACGACTAAAAACAACATGGGAGCCAAAATCTAGGACTTTTTCAAACAACAACAGTTTCCTTCAAAACTGAAAATAAATGAATTATAATTTTAACAAATTATTAAAACACAATGGTAAAACATGTCTTAGCAACAATAAAGTTTGGATTTCTAATGAACAAAAACCAAGGAATATCTTTCATCACTTTACAAACTTTACGAATGTGTTGACTAATCTTCACAGTGAGCAATGCCCTGTTACAATTCCACATCTACCCTACTTTATCAGACATGTGTAAACGCAACTATCAAATTCCTTTCTTATCTTTCTCAGGTAATTGAAAAAAGAATTGAGCACCTAAAGCTCAGATTAGCAGAGGAATCCTGCTAAAGATTGTGTCATTTAAAACAACGATTGACAGAGTAAAACAACAATAACAACATCTTCATCTCGGCCACTGTGACAACAAATTTAATACCTAATTGATTCGTAAATATATATATATCATAATATCAAATGATGTATAAAACAAACCTAAAATAATTCATTTGAATTTCATTTACTGTATGAGAAAGGATTTACTTTCAGTTTCCAAGCAGCCAGATCCCACCTATAAATATTTACCTGATTCTATATTAACCTTATTCTCATAGGTGGAAATGATATAGGCCTGATTAACCATTGTCCTGCTGGAGGCGATCAGAGATTCCCCTTGAGGAGAAACTTTGGTCACTCTGGCAGAGACAAGGTTAAGCAGATCGTTATCGAATCGAGACAAAAATTAAGACGATCAAGCACTTAAGTGATCTGGTCCTGTTTAAGTGATTAGCACTAGATTCGACTGAGAGCACTAAAATGCCGTTGTACACCGTCGCGTACAAACATAAATAGCATACCCTGTCATGAGATTAGCAAATGCATGTCTTCCTACTTCTACCTTCGCATCTGCCATTCTATAGTTTCAATACAAATACGAAAATAAAATAAAATAACCACTGTACATCCATTTCAATATGAAAGTCGGCAATAACCAACGTTAACCCTCTCCTCGCTGGCTTACGCACAGGTGCCGCTCTTCAGGGCACCTCTGTTTGCCTCCAGCAGGGAGAGGGTTAACCGTTCTTGATAGCATGGTAACAGAATAGTGTTCAGAAAATGGGACACATGATAGCATATACAAAGTAGGTTTTATAATTATATACTTCAAAAAAGAAGAGTTCCCTAACATTCTCCACCACCCGACTCAGAGACAACTCAGAGATGACGAAGCAATCATAGTACGGTATAATAATTTAGCAACCACATGGAAAACCTTCACCCCAGGAGCAGTTACAAGTTATCATGCGCATACATTTCATGTTGACTGTGAATGGCGGCGAAATGTAAAGTTTTTAACTATCCCACCACCAAACTGTTGTCTGCTTGCAGAGTTCGACACATTGACATGTCTTCTTTTTATAATAATAAACCAATTATTCGAGCACGTAACGGGGGAAAATTATGGTAACATTAATATATTATTATTTTATTTTTACATTCTGTGAAATAATGTTCATGTTGTCTTTTGGATTTATCACGACACTCCTGTCGGTGTTAAAAGTTTTACACTTGTCAGTGTTAAAAGTTTGTACACTTGTTGCCAATGTTGGTGTTTTGTCCAGTCTTGAGACAGATTAACAATTTTGATTAATTGATTTGCAATAGAATAGGCTTCAACAGTGTAGTGTTTCCATATCTTGTTATCTCTCTTACGCAATGTAAACCACAAATCCACTTATTTAATAATATCACAGTACCCTCTCTACTTCTGAAGATGACACAGTACAATACATGATGAGTAATGAACGTGGCAATAGATGATAGTGATCCATTGTAGTTTAGCATAACATCTGCTTGCATGATTACCTTGAAGATAATAGATCTATAATAAAAACAATATTCTTAGTCCTGTCAGGTGATAGTTTTCATGATATACGTTATTAACCATAGCTATACATTTATAAACTTTTAATTTTTTGTAAATGTATTTTAGCTGAGAATTAATACAATAATTGTCTTCGTATTTTTATTCTTGTTGGTAGAGCTTTCAGATTTCAACCACATTCCAAAACAAAATTGCTCAAATATACGTAAATGCAAAATACTTTTGGAATGCCAAGTTCAAATTTTGCCCTATTTTCAATTAAATTTCCACACTGACTACTAGCAAAACTTAATAATTGAAGATACCTTATACGCATACATGGCAACACCTAATTGTATCATCCAAATTGAGGCCAAAACACGCTCCTAACAGATAAAAAAAACAACCTCACAGTACGATTTACCAAGACTTACTTACGACAAATGACGCGCATATAAAAAACCCACATGAATTTCCTAAAACTGATGTGAAGATAGAAAACTTGACATTGCGATGATATATTAAACTGCGGACAGCGGTGTAGATAGATGTCAACGCCAAGCCGGCAAGTCGAACAAATCTAAACATGAACAGGATGCTGGTGTACATGGGCAAATCACAGAACGTTGAGGAAATACGTGAATTGAGACAAAAGTGCGGGCAAGCTCCGACGCGGGCGTGTGTTGTACTAGCAGCACGAAGGCTGGAATATCCAGCAGAGTGGAAGAGAGAAGGGGGAGGGGACGGCTAGGCCACTATAAAGTAATTCCATCAATCTCGGCCATGATGTCTTCTTACCAAGCTCTATACGCCGGACATGAAAATCTATAATTTTTTACAAATAGCTGTATAACATGTGTCACTTTGTGACGGATCTAGTACAACACGATACAAGAAATATTAAATGCATGATGGTGGTGGTGGTGATGATGGGTGATGATATTGATGATGATGATGATGATGATGATGATTTCGATGATGATGATGGATGCATAGGAAATGCCCAAGGAGCACTTAAAGGCTCCCGTGAACACAGATACTATCAAGCATGCTAGATGACATGACAGCTTAGAGCCAGATTATACACAACGAGTCGATGGAAGTAGAGACTGACTGACCTGGTAGAGGGCAGCACTGCCTACAACTCAGCACAACACAGCGTAGTATCAACAGTGCACTTGGTGCCATATACGCAAAAACAATATTACCTCGAGAAGGAGAAAAAAGAAATCACATTATTACTGAAAATAGTCGTCATCTGTGCACAAATCTCTTTCCTTTTTCATCTGCATGACAAGAATCAAAACAGACAGCACTCATACAAAAAAAAAAAAAGATTATCACTCGAAAACAGCTTTGCTCTTTGGATCGTTTTCAATTCACGTAGCGTCCCGGTACTCCCGGCATACGGTCGGGAGGTCGCACCCCCTTGCCGTGGGAGGAAGCCAGCACAAGCATCGGGTCTCATCGGGTCGTGTCGGGTCTGCATCAGTCCAGCTGTTCCAGGTCTTGTTTGCGCTCGCCCGTGGAATTGTGCGCTTCTAGCATCTCGGTGAGAAGATCACAGAAAGTCACGCATCCCTCGCGCTTGAGTTGCTGGAAGCAGGCGATGCCGCGCTCGCCCGCCTGCCGGATGTGGGTCAGGAGCAGCAACATGGCGGCAAAGTGCTGGATATCGTCCGCGTGGTATTTCTGGATGACCTCCATCAGAGCGGACACGATCTGCTGACGCATCTCCTGTATCTTGCTGAAGCTGGCCAGACGCCGCACCTCTGCAAGGCAACGAGTCACGGTGAGTTAGCGAGTCATTGAGTCATTATAGTGTTCAACGTTGCTGTGGAAATCTTTCACCCATATGTGACAAGTGACAGTAAAGAGTGAGTGAGTGAGTGAGTTATTGTTTTAAGTCATAGCGGCAATCTTTAACCAATACATGAGGAGTTATGGTACAGATTGGAACATTGACTGATGTATTGCTTTTTGTCGATGCGGGAATATTTCACCCATATGCGACGAGTCACACTATATATAGAGTGAGTTGTTGTTGTACATTGCAGCGGGAAACGTTCGCCCATATGCAACAAGTCACAGAATAGTCAATTAGCTATTGTTTTACATTGCAGTGGGACCGAGGATGAACAAACATGGACATATCGGACTCGGAGACACTTCACCTACAAATGGACATATTTGACTCTGAGGGACTTCAGCTACACATGGACATATTGGACTTGGAGGGACTTCAACTACATTGGACTTGGAGGGACTTGAGCTACATACCTGCATTGACTAATACTGTAGCCTGGAGCAAGAGAAGTTCCTCCTTGCCAATGTTATATTGCACCATCTGTTCTGACACTGCCGCCACCTGCTCCAGGATCTCCGTCATCCCCGTGATGTTCCAGTGGTGCCTGAAACACAACAGATACATCAATACCACTGAAACACAGATACCACTGAAACACAGATACCACTGAAACACAGATACCACTGAAACACAGATTCCTCAATACAAGAAATGATACAAGAAATTCTAAATTATTGAATTATTTTCAGAATAGACTTTTCCATCCTTATTCTATATCCAATGTCTCCTGAACGTGCTCATACATGTGTGTGTGTGTGTGTGTGTGCGTGTGTGCTTGCATGTGTGCATGCATGTGTGCGTGCGTGCATGTGTGTGTGCATGTGTGTGTGTGTGTGTGTGTGTGTGTGTGTGTGTGTGTGTGTGTCTGTGTGTGTGTGTGTGTGTGCGTCTGTGTGTGCATATACTGACCGGTCTAAGTGGAAGTCCGGGGCAAACACCAGTCTCTTGCCCTCGTGGTTCATGGAGCGAAATGCACAGTTGAGGAGCAGTAACTCCATCCAGCAGCACTCGATCAGGTGGACCTGGTCCGTCAGCGACAGATCTGTGTAACCTGCAGGGGGAGGCAACTCTCAGTATTACACGCACAGTATTACTTCTTTTCAGTGTCGACCTGTTGTTATTATATGTGAAACCTGGAGACATGTTCAGATAGCCAGTCTTACTTACAGAAGTACGCCATACATATGGTTCAAATATGGTGGTGATACATGTACAAGCTTCCTGTAAGCTTGTGTAAGCTGCTCGATCCTAGTCACAATTGGATATACTGTATTATTCCTTAATGTTGCCACAGGACTTTGTAAACCCATATGCAATGACAAAACTGTTTGTAGGCAATTACTTGCAGGAATCTTTCACCCATTATGAGACAACAAAAATTGTTTTAATAAATAAAATTGTTTTAATAAATAAAAATATTAATAATAATCACCTGCATAATATTCACATAACCCACTACGAGGTAATTAATTAAAGAACCTTTACACCCATATGTGAAGACAAAACTTCTTGGTCACAATAACTAAAAATCTAGAAAACCGACAACAATTTTCACCCCCTCCAGCCGCCCAAGCAATCAGCTACCGGTTCCCTACCTGGTACGTGCTTGGCCCAGTTTATCAAGTAGACTAGTTCTCTGTCCGCTAGTTTGACCAGTGTGTTTAGTAGGTGTATTCTGGTTGGTGGCAAGTTGTGGTTGTGGTAGCTCTCCAGCACGGGGAGATCAGCTTTCTGCAGCGCCTCCAGAATGAAGGCCGCGAGACGGGCACGTTTGACACACTGGAAAGGAAAGCAGGGATGTTGGTTGGTCGTGACTTCCGGGAAATAGGTTTGCAGATATTAAACACACCTAAACATCACTTGTAGAGAAACAGGCTTGTCATGATCCCAAAGTAAGTGTCATTATAATGGATTTACCATAAAATTAGAATATAACATCTGTTGCCTTCGATTGAGGTATCTATTGCATTCAATAGTTAGAAGAGTATAATATAACATCTATGCCTTTTTTTAAAGCTATCTATTGCTTTGAATATTATCTGGTAAAAATTGCAGTTATAAATTGCAGTCACTTCATTAATGTGGTAAAATCTGAACAACACTTTAATGAAAACTTCAACATTTTATCTAATTTGGTCAAGAAATTCTGTAGTAAAGGTCACAACTATGAGATTACGAGTAGTCCAGACAATGAGGTAGCCATCTTGTATTGAGGTCCAGAGTTATCTACCTTTCCTGAGCCTCCGCTGGTGGAGTTGATGGCTGCATCGGTGGAGTCTGCGCGACATCGCTTGCCTTTCCCCGCGCCGCCCCCACTGCTCTTCCGTTCCTTCCTCTGACTCCCTGCAATGACAGAAACACTCGTACAGAAACACGTTTTTTATACGAACACTTTAAGGAACATTCTTTTGTAGGAACACACTTACAGGAACACAATTCTTGCAGGAATATTCTCTTACGGCAACAATATTTTTCAATAGTGGTAAAATCCTCATTCAGGATCTCCAAATATTCCCTGAATCCTGGCTGCAGCAAATATAACTACCGTATGAAGAGCTTTGTAACAATGCATCAACTTCAACATGTTATCAATTATAGAAAGACAGTTCTACAATGGCCCAGTAGAAAGACAGTTCTACAATGGCCCAGTAGAAAGACAGTTCTACAATGGCCCAGTAGAAAGACAGTTCTACAATGGCCCAGTAGAAAGACAGTTCTACAATGGTTCAGTCATAATATTGCCTCAGAAGAAAGCCAGTTTTACAATGGCCCAATAGAATGCCAGTTCTACAATTGCACAATTCTAGATAATAATAATAATAATAATAATAATAATAATAATAATAAAAAATAATTAAAATAATAATAATAATTAAAATACTTAAAATAATGTGTATATCGCAGCAAATCCATGCCTATTTGCGTGTTCATAGCGCTACATGACCTAGTGTTAATAAACAAGTTGACAGGCAACAACACCACTAAGGACATAAGCCTGTCCACAACTACTGCTGTTGAGCTGTACTGGTTGTTGTAAATATAATAAATATAACTGCTGTACACCAGTAATCACGGCATTATCATAACTGATAATCATTTTATGGACGGGTGGAGTTTCTCACGTCTGAAAGTCACGACAGTCCAAAGCTCAGTACTTTGTGTGGACCCAACGTCTTAATACACCATGCCCACAAATGACTGTGACCTCCGACCTCTGGTATTGTTCACTGCAGACGTAATCAACACACCTCCGCTCTAGTTACAGGTTACAGGTTACAAGTAATAGCATGGTACAGGTTACAAATAACAGCGTGGTACAGGCTGGAACTGAGACAACCAGAAGACGGTCTGGTTGTTACTAATACACTCAGACGACTGTAAAACTGATAAGCGTTCTAGGCAAATATTTACAATTGGGTTACATACGCAAATTTATTACGATTTAATAAATTCAACCGGCAATTATTTCACTATGCACATTTACCTAAGAAATTTGTGACATAATTTGTTCGTAGTATTTGTTCAAGTATTTGGCGATACGATTTGCTCTAGGATTACGAGGTAACATATGATCTAGGACTTGATGATAAAATCTCAAACTCAAACTTGGACTGCTACATAAAATAAAATACCAATAATAAATCATGCATAACATAATCCAAATATGAAATGTCCACTGATACTTTAACATATATCGCAATATACAAAAGTCAGCAGCTGCTACAGAGGGTTATTGTAATCATTTGTCCACCATCCAGAATGCCTAGAATTTAATCTATCAGTGTATCATTTCACAAAGCTTGCATATCTACTATGAGACTCTTATAGCGGTCTTATATACATGGCAACGTGTGCACTTACAAGAGCACTGTGGTCTCATAGTTGATACAACAGCTTTGATAAACAATACCCAGTTTACTTATAAAAACTTTTTTCTGGTGGCATGGAGATTAAACAAGCCAAAATACCATACTTTCTCAAAAATACAAAAGCCGTTGTGGTAAGAATCAAACTAAAATGGAAGGAATTAATATTAATGAAGCATGGGAAGACGTATTTATTGATTCACAGCACGTTGCATGTTAAACTAGGAAGTGTCATTAATATACAATACATCCCTTTAAAGGCATACAGCCATAGTTTGTTGACACATGGTCAAACATATTTTACCTGAAAGTGTGTTTTAATTTGTTATCAACAAGCTACATTTTCCACTGATTTTTTTTATATATTTTCATATATTTTCAGTTTTATATTTTTTATCGCAAGAAAGACAAAATTAAATTGAAATTAAATATTATTCTTATGAAATATGGCTATTTCCCTCTCCCTCCACTTCATATGACTTGCATAAAATTCATATTGAACTTTAAAACTAATCCTAGCCTGAGGACACATTACCAGACAGTTCACGTGGAGGTCGTATAAAACCCAGAGAAGGTCATTGAAAATGTCTGCAAAACTAATTTAGAGTAATTTCAGACAAACCAACATCTGCAATACTGATACACACAATTTCATCCTAATTTCAACACCAGTAAACACCACCACCACCACCACCACCCACACGAGTCATTTCATCCCGTAAATCGGGCACCAACGTTTACTCGATGAAGCGCGACCGATAACAACATGCGGTGACGCGTGACGAGATACGGGAGGACTGGAGGAGGAAGCCACTGAAACATGGCGGAGGTGGTGGGTGCTGTGGTGCAGTGCAGCTGTGTTATAGGCTATTGATCACCCCACACCAGTCTGCTGACAGGCTCTGAGGAGTGTGGGGTATTTATAGCCCTGCGCTGGCTGCGGATCTGGGTCAACAATGCATGTTTGTGCAGCCACTGCTCCGCCGCCCTCCACATGCTGTACCTGCACATACTGCAGTGGGCTGACGGCGACAACTCTGGATGTGCAGTGTGTGCATTACAGACAAGACCTCGCTGACGCAGTAGGGAGGTCGGAGGTCCACTCTGCCTCCAGAGTCGGTTGTCCCACTTTCTGGGGACCCGCAGACCGGCTGCAGTGGGTTAATATACGTAATCTCGGTTGGTGGGTTAATATCAGCGGGTTGGCAGTTGTTCAAACATGCCTTCCCTGCAACCTAGAGACCTACATTTCTGTGTTTACACCTGATCACATACCCCCACTGCTAACAAAAACACTGCCTGCAGCGGTGCATCGCTCTTTTATTTCGCAAGTGCTGAGTTAACCTTTTCACTGCCGGCGCCAAACAGAGTTGTCCCAAACGACAGCGATTATGATAAACCACAGCGTGGAGAAAGAAGTGAATCTAATCTGCTGTTTGTTTTGTGATCTAAGTTAATTGCCATCAAATTGAACAAAATTTCTTCATCCATTTTCTGTTTCTATATACATATAAAAAAATAAAACAAAAATAACCACCACCCTTTCTTGGCATTATACTTCATCTCTTCTTCCATTTCAGATCGTGAAAGGCAGGAAGTGGACTCAGACAGCACTGTTGGGTGCCGGGGTCCCGTTCCCCAGAACATTCATAGCGCTACGAGAGACCAGACTCCCTATACACGTACACCAAGTCTAGACTATTGCAGTGCTACGGTGGTTCTGTGGTGCTTACCTCAGTACAGCATAGCAAAGTCATGAGTGATCCAAAGTGTACCAAGATTAATGCTTGTGCAACTCCACTTAGGGTCCAGGGACAACATCTACACAGGGTCCAAGGACAACATCTACACAGGGTCCAAGGACCAAACCTAAAAGGTCCAGAGGATACCTCCACAGGATCCTGGGACCATCTCTACAGAGTCCACAGTATAACTTCACAGAGCAACTCCACAGGGTCCAGAAAACACCTCCACAGGGTCCATGGACTACCTCTAAAGGGTCCCGAGTACACTGCCAGAGGGTCCCGACAACACATCCACAAGAGCATATCTACACAGGGTCATGGGATCTAGAGTCTACCTCAACAGAGCACCTTCACAGGGTCCAGAGAGCAATTACACAGGGTCCATGGAGCAACAGCAGCTCTTCCCGGTGCTTGAGCAGACCCAGCTACTGGTGGAGTGGCCAGGAAGCTGAAATTGCCACGGTCATCAGCCAGAAGCAACGTCCAAGAAACACCAGACTCTGTTACCTCAGGACAGCGCTCCATTTGCTTGTCTCTGTGAGTGTTAGCCCTTACAGTTGTAGGAGTGCAACATCTAAATATGACCCCTGAGTGGTTACTAAGCCACGTACAGCCATTGTGGAGCCAATAGCAGTTTTCAAGCCCTGAATCTACCTGTTGCATTTAGCAGGCTATTGGGGAAAGTCAAGCACTACTGGTACGTTTGCTGAAGAATCTCTTAAGAATATCCACATGGGTTGTTCCTTGTTCTTATGTTCCAAACTAGTCAAAAAACCTTTTCCTGATGAACCGAGAAAGAAAGTTCTTTTGACCAGAAACCCTCTTCCCCTAAAATGCCTCCTGAGTACATCTAGATACTTATTTGTTAAAAAGATTTTAATTTCCCAAAATGTGTACATGTTCTCTTATTCCATGCATTCCAGGCTTGAGGCACCCACCTTTGTTCATTCCTACTTCATAGCACTTCCGGAGTCGGCATGCCTGGCAGCTCTTTCTGCGGTGTTTGTCGATGGTGCAGTTGTTGGTGGCCGGACACACGTAGTCCACAGGACCTGCAACGTAAGACAGGTCCGTCCAGGTCAGACGTCTAGACACTACACCCACATACAGCTCTCTGTATATGAACACTACATTTAAATACAGGTCTGTACATGAACACTACACCCACACAAACTCTACACCCACATACAGCTAGCTCTCTGTATATGAACACTACACACATTAACACTACACACATACAGCATTGTACATGAACACTACACCCACATACAGCTTTCTGTATACACATTAACACTACACACATTGTACATGAACAATACGCTCACATACAACCATATACATTTCTACACCCACACCACAGTCACTTCAACATTTTACACTTGATTACATCAACTCTGTACAGACCATATATACAGATTCCTCTTGAGTTAGTAAAGGTGGCAAATTGTAGCAACAACTTGTATTATCGATGCATGAGAACAATGGAACTGATGTGTTGATTATGACATATTAGGTTGTTTTCCTGCATCAATAATACAAGTTGTTGCTACAAATCATACTGTCAGTCCATGGAAAAGGTTAAGGGGAACTAATCTCATATTTGCTATGAACATACCGGTAATGGAAGAATGGTTTGTCTCAAATTCAATATATACTTTTTATTTTACTGATGCATAATAATAATGTGCACATTTATATTGCGCCAAATCCATGCTTGACAGCATGCTCATAGCGCTACACTATCACCTCCCATAAACTACATACACTCAAAGTTGCATCCACACCCACATCCTCACCCACATGCACACCCACACAGCTGTCAGCATTGTACATACACAGTACGTACACCGATTTATTTCATATTCCCATTAACGTTACACATATTGGCTCTAGCAGTAAATCCGAGACAGCACAAGTCATCTGTATGTAGGGAAAACGCGATAATGCATCTTCGCACTTATTTCAAATATTTGTTTCGGGATGCGTGCAAACAAGTGACAATAGACGCGCGAGTCGGGTGTCGTCCGAGTCTCAGACTGGACTAATGGCGCTGTTGACTCGGCGCACTAAAGCCGTGGCTGATAGTGGAGGAGCCAGACGTACTGAGTAAATGTTCCCCCGGTCTCTCCGGTGCCACGATAATGGCCACAACAGCTGTGCTTTAACGTCATTACTGGCCCAGCCGTCTAGCCGATCTGTCCAGCTTTTACTGTCACCATAATAATACCAGCCAATCAAATTTACTTAAATCAAGCCCCATTGTGCGATAAATTAAGTGCTGATAGTGGTACGAAATTGCATTGGGTTTGGTGATGATTAGAAACAAGAGGGACGATAAGTATATTAAATGAAAAGCTTTCTTTTCAGCTTTCGGACATATTATTGCATGACTAAAACAAGTCACTGCGAAACCATTATGAGTGAATTTGACTTTCATGTATTTTCCCCAAATATTGCAGTGATATTGTTATGGTGGGAGAAAAACATGAAATAACTTTGACAGATGACAGACCTAATACAGATACATTAAAAATAATAACAATAATAATAATAATAGTACTAATGTCAATTTATAATAATAATAATAACAATAATAGTAATATTAATCACAAAATAACAATAGTAATAATACTAATAGTAACAATAATAATAGTAATAATAATAATAGTAATAATAATAATAGTAATAATAATAATAGTAATGTAAATGAGTGGAGTCAGTACAGTACTGCAGTGGTGAATGTTGCCTTATTAGTGACGTAAGCAATAAATCAATTAGTCCATCTACCAACTGGTTGCTCCAAGTGTAAACACACCCACACACACACACACACACGCACACACGCACACACACACACACACACACACACACACCCACATCTACCCACACACACACACACACACACACACACCCACACCCACCCACATACACACACAAACATTATTTTATTACTATTATTTTTTTAATATTGTATTATGTATATTTTTGTAATACAGTCAGACCCCGTTATAACGGTCTCCGTTAACACGGTTTCTCCACTTACCGGTCAACTTTTAACCAATACAGATTTCCTACTATATACTTTAAATCGATGAATGATTGATCCGATGATCCGGTTCTTGCGCTTACCGGCAGATTTTAACAAAAACGGAAGTGTCCGGTATACCGGGGTCTGACTGTATATGTATATATTTATTAATGTTTTTAAGGTGGCAATGTGTGCACTTACTGATTATGCCCCTACCTTGTATACTTCTCTTGAAGAAGGCCTTGCAGCCCTCGCAGGACCACACGCCGTAGTGGAAGCCCGATGCGTTGTCGTTACACACCTGGCACACCTTGGTCACGGTCGACCCGCTCACTGTAACACAGGGGTCGGGAGAGGTGATCACACACATCAGTATACTTCTAATCATGGCCATATTTAGTAGAGAGGTGATCACACACATCAGTATACTTCTAATCATGGCCATATTTAGTAGAGAAGTGATCACACACATCAGTATACTTCTAATCATGACCATATTTAGTAGAGAGGTGATCACACACATCAGTATACTTCTAAGCATGGCCATATTTAGTTGATAAAAATGTGGCCCTTTACTTGTGAACTAAAAAATGTTTATGGATGTTTGATATAAAAATAGTATTTTTTTCGATATTTTGTTGACAAATTCAGAAAAGTTATGTTGTCCTTCATAATTTGCAGTCATCAAACCCCATAAAATGTATGCTATCATTCCTAATTTGGAATCATATCACAAAATACTTTTAAAATAATTCGGTAATTCCCTCCCCTTGACGACATCTGCATTTGAAGAAAGGAAGAAGGTACAAGTATTGGTAATTCTAGCATATGTTTAGTGAAGATCAAATATGCCACCAAGCAGGGTATATAGATCATATGTAGTCAAAACACAGCCCAACTTTTAAGCCCTAGTTCTAGATACACTAAAGAAATATTGTAGTATTCTGTGGTATATTGTTGATGTTTCCACACTCATCGAGCATGTCAGAAAAGAAACAAACTATGCTTTTCCACAGCAAGTGACTACCTTGACTTTAGCTCTTCCCCTGCTGAACCAGTCACTATTGCTGTACCATTGGGAATTCAAGGTTGCTTCCAGTAGGTAGATGTTAACTAAACTAGTTCATGATAAAACTATGTAATAGTTCATGGCTATCCATATAACAAACATGTCAAGGTTGCTTCCAGTAGGTAGATGTTAACTATACTAGTTCATGGTAAAACTATATAATAGTTCATGGCTATCCATATAACAAACATGTCAAGGTTGCTTCCAGTAGGTAGATGTCAACTATACTAGTTCATGGTAAAACTATATATCCATATAACAAACATGTCATATGCTATAAATATACTACTCAAAATTTGCTACGGATCGTATCATTTTTGTATGAGCAAATTATTCAATGACTCCATATTGAAATATATCTATTTACACTAAATGGGTAACCCCACTAGGGCCACAATCACATACAAGATACTGACAGTTGTTGCTGCTGGTAATTGAACTGTTTGTGACATTTCCATTACCTGCAGTAACATTTTGCAACCTTCATTTTTGGAGATTTTGTTCTTTGTTGACAGAACTCGTGTTACCTATTGTTCAAATTTGGTATACACCAATGAAATTCATGAAATAAACCTATCGCTGAATACATGCCATTTTTAGTTTCTGTGTGATACCCATGCCGAAAAATATAATAAGCGTGTAGCGGAAATGTGCATGGTTGGTGTCTTTTTGACGTACCTTACGTTGCATCCCGATTTATTACCCGTGAACCATGCTGAACAACATAATTCAT
>JAUTBX010053219.1:0-12865 GCA_032361465.1 Lepetodrilus tevnianus | reverse complement strand
GATTCTACATTGGACATTTATCGAGTTCGATCCTGACTGATGAAAAAGATTATTTTATCACAATTGTAATATTTCGAGTATTACAATTGTGATAACATAAAACCTAACGTCATTCCAAGTAATACCAGAACCTGGGTCTGTAAGACCCGGACCTGGGTCTGTAAGACCTGATGTGGACTGATTCACAGTTGTGGGGCATTTATAATAACTTTGTCTGTCTGAAACACGACCCGGGATCAGCTGGATATTGACTCTGAATGGTCAGTTACAGGGTGGGGTGGCTGTACTAACATCGTCTGTCTGAAACACGACCCGGGATCAGCTGGATATTGACTCTGAACTCTGAACGTATGTCCACAGGTCGTCGCCGTATCGACCAGCTGGCGTGGAACACGCGGTACTTCCGCCGGGAACTCCACAAGAAGAAGTTCATCCTGTTCGGAAACAAGGACTCGCCAGTCGTACCCCTTCTCATCTACCAGCCTGCCAAGCTCAGGTACGTCCACTAACAACTGAATAGCACGGCTCGGTTTAGCAACTAATTTGGTTGGCGTGGCGACTTAATTTTAGATTTTGCGTCCAATATTTCACTTATTTGCAGTGTTTGTTAAAATGTGTAACTTTGAGGCCTGTTTAACATCTCGTGGCTATCCTGTTCACTGATCTGTATGAGCGTATTCCATTCAACACTGGACCTACCCTAGGGTGACGGTCGCGTGATGAAATTAGCCAATAAGGTTACTCGTATCATCACAAGGGTTTGGGTCATTGACTAATTTCATCACCCTAGGGTTGGTCGAGTGTTTGAAATGAATACGCTCTATGGGATCACTACAGTCTCTTAGTGGTCAAGATCTTCATGAAGCGATACCTTCCTTATTAAGTGGTAGAAATAAGAGTTCAGGGCCCATATTCGCAAAACTTCGTAAGTCCTAAGAAGTTCGTAAATACTAAGAACTGGGTTTCTGCTAATGTTAATTTTTGAAGAGATCTTTTCTCACTAAGAAGTTCTTAGCTAAGAAATTTTGAGAATATGGGGCCAGGTGTGTAGAATTTGCAAGTTTGTAAATAAATACATGTAGATATTTTTATATGCAAATCATAGTAATTTCTTTGACTGAAAAATATCATGAATGATACTGCACACGTTTAACCATTTTTCCTTCAGGTCTTGAAACAAGTCATATTGAGATGACTATGATTATGATTTTGTTAGGGTAATTTAAAAAAGAAATATTTTTGCAGCAATGTAAAGCTATAAATAGATTTTAAGAACAGATGTATTTCTTTTCCAGCGAGTTCAGTCGACGCTGCTTAGACCTCGGCCTCGGAACGGTTATAGCAGGCTTTCCCGCCACGTCCATTATTGAATCTCGTGTCCGCTTCTGTCTGTCTGCCGCCCACACAAAAACCATGCTAGACAAGGTCAGCATTTAATTATATTTTTAATATTTTTTAGTGTTTCATATATTTTTTTAGAAAACACTTTTTAAAGGCTTACAGATATTTATGCTCATTTTGGAGTAGTTCTTAGCCACAACTGCAAAGTACATTCATTTGACATACATGCAATCATATTTGTACTTTCAAAACATTTCCACAGCTGTATGATAGACAAAATTCCTGTCATGCCTGTAATAATATTTTTTTTAAATAATTTTAACATTTTTAATCATATTTTATTTTCATGATCCTTGTCAACAGGTATAACCCTCTCCCTGCTGAAGGCAAATTAAGTTGCCCGATCATATGCAGAAATAGAAGACTTTGATTTTATTCAGCAGGTAGAAGGTTAAAGGTGCATTTACATATATGCAAATATTTTATGGTCATGAATTTCATACTGATTTATTTTTTTCTACATATTTGCAGACTTTGGCAATTATCGATAAAATCGGAGATGAGCTGTTCATCAAGTGCTCTCGGATACCAATCCCCAACTATATAAACTGCGACGACAACGAGTCACAAACACCAACTATCAAGGTGAGACCACATGATCCGTGCATGTATATATACTCATCAAAATTTTAATTAAGGGCCAGGGGCGGGATGTAGCGCAGTGGTAGAATGTTGGACTTTCTGATGTGATATTGATAGGATGCACTGACTGTAGAGTGGCAATACAGTTGGCATCCTTGGTCTTTCTTGTCAGTACCAGCCAGTGCTCGCAGGTTTACTGCAACATTCATCGTCGCAAATGGGTGAATGATTCCCGCAGCGACGTTAAACTCCATATTCACTCACTCACTCACTGCAATATTCAGCGCTACGGATGTTGCAGGTTTCCTCCTGCCCTAAACTGACAAGTCGTGATATTAGTGAAAGATTCTAGAAAGCGACTTTAAACCCCAATACAAACAAAAAATACAATTAAAAAAATAATAATTAAGGGCTGTAGCCAACAACCTGGGTTCGAATCCTAGGATCAGTAAAATAGTTTTGTGATATTTTAACAACAAAGAACTTGCAGATGAATGAATTGTTTCTGGTTCCTCAAGCAGAGTTCTGACTTTTGGCAGAAAACTCTCCCGTAAAACATCTGCCAGACCGTTATTATTTAAAAAAATTCTTCCTATCTGCTATTCCCGCAGCAATGTTAAACTCCATATTCATTCACTCACTCCTATCTGCTAATACATTGTTCGTCTTTTCTCTTTTTTCCTAGTGAGGATTAAGTTCAGCTTGCTCCAATCAAGAACAAGATTGAACCAGAAAAAGTCAGCCCACAAACACAGTGTCATGCAGCCAAGCAAATATTCATCGTCATCATCATCGTCATCATCACCAGTATTGTCGCCATCGTCAGTCATCATCGTCGCCATCATTACAAATGTGTTCTATTTCGATACGTTTTACACGTTATACATAAACACTGGAACGGAATTTAGTTGGCTGTAACTTCTCACCGATATACGTAATGATGGGGAACCTGAGTGTGGTACGAAGCATTCCGCGCCGGAATCGTTTCGAGCGGTCACGGCTGGATGTGACCCGTGACCCGTGACATGACTCACGGCAGGACCTCTCCTATGATGTCCTGCCCCGCTGTGAAATGAAAGATTCGATTTCTCTTCACTGCCATTTCTACCCCTAGATGCTCGAGCATTGGGTTTTGAATTTTGTCGAACCGACTACTATCATGGTTGTACAAGAAGTGGACAGTAATAACGTGAGAGTGTCACCATGGTTTCCCTATGTGTTAAATCGGCTCAGGAGAGCATGCAAACTAACATACAAACTTGTGTTCAATGTTATCAGTGTCTTGCCCAAATAGAAAATCACGGGGAAAATATATTAGATTTTTTTTTTAAATGTTCACTTGCATGTGCTAATCATTATGCAGCTGAGACAAATTTTTATTCTAATAATATAATGTTATTATCGTATGTATAGTAATAATAATAATTGTATGCATGTTTATATATATTATTACCCAGAACTCCCCGGGAAAACGTTTTCTGCTCAACTATAGTTCGCTTCGATGCACTCGTGAAGCAGCAAGAGTGGCGTGATATATATAAACACAGGATTACCCTTATATTCGAGGGCAAGAATAGTGTTGTTTTCCCCATTTCATTTTTTTTTTCTTCTGCATGCCAGGGTATTTATTTTATATGACCCTTTGTTTACCTCCAATTATTGTTTTCATTTTTAAAATAATTTTTTTTTTGTCTATTGATTACTGTGCCTAATTATGCACAGGATATTCTCGATAAATTATTGTGGTTAGGGTGAAGATGTATGAATCTCACTGTAGTGCCACTCCTGAAAATAAACCACCATTGTTATATAGATCCAGTGACACAAACTTTGATATTTCAAAATGGCCGCCATGCTACTTCCTGTTTTGTTGTTGTGGAGATGCCGAAATGTTATCCCTGGCAAAATCTAGTCATGGCGGTAGTAAGATATTTTTGTGTGGATATTTTATGTATATTAACCCCGGTGATAGCAAAATGTGTTCAAGAATACTGTATGTAGATTTTGAACACTGACAACTACTTCTTAGAATAGTTATTAATATACCTGCTTTGCTTAAACAGGCATGTTCTGGGCCAACTATTATGATACAACAGGCCTGGTAACCTGATTAGTCCTTGTCAAAGATGGTTACCATTTTTTAATTTAATTTGTTTTCGATTTAAAAAATAAATATTTTGGAGGCATTTATTATTATAATTGTTAATTTTTTTTATTGATTTAAATAAAAATAAAATTTGTGATGCTTTTTGACAAGGATTAGTAGTATTTATGACTAAAATGCGTTTCCAATCATAACCATATTGTTATTTGTTGACAATCATTCAACATAATTACAATCATGAAATCTCTTCTTCCATCAATTTCACTACCCCCCCCCCCCCCTCTCTCTCTCTCCATCTCCACTAACCAGGCCCCGAGATTACCAAACTTTCTGAGTACAATGTCATACTCAGAGTACAAATTTGCATAGCGGTTTATGAACAAAATTCTGAGTTGAGTATGAAATCCATGTAACGCATGTTACTCAGAAAAGTTTCGTAATCTCTGGGCCAGGTTTTCTGATCTTCCAGAAGTATATGAATTAGCTTTATGATTTTTCTCAGATTAATTTTCATTTGCCGATTCAATTGAAAATACAGTTGAGTTTTAGCACCACGTTAACTCTGATCTTGCAGAGGTATTGATTAGATTATTAGGACATCATTGCTTTCCTTACGGTTGTTTAAATCCACCTTTGTAGAGTAGTGGTGAGGGTACAGTCTGGCTTAGTACAAGCAGGACGTACCAGTACTGTACACTAGTTCAGGTAGGTAAATGTCATTGTGGGTCCCTTTACTAGCGGACATTGGATTCTGGTCAGGTATGGCCACCACGAAAAGGGGGCCACCATGACGTTTAGCTAGCTGTACTAGACATAAACACATAAAATTCTCCCTGCTGAATAACATCAAAGTGTTCTATTTCTGCATGTGATCGGGCAACTTAAGTTGCCTTCAGCAGGGAGAGGGTGAAACATACCAGCCGTAATATCACTATCTGTGAAATAATGTTGAAAGTGTCTAAATCTCTGAACACTATGAGTATTATTGTAGAAATGTGACAAACATTGTATTTAATTATTCCTAGGGGCATTCAATTTACCTTCAATCAATTTAAAGGCTAATACTCAAAGACTGCATATCTGTGATGAATTTATTATAAATCATAAAATCGGCCCGGAGATAAAGAACTAGCTTAAGTTATAGATAGGCGATGGAGAACTACTGTATAACTCATGTTCGCATTGTGGGTTTGAAATTTCCTGTAATTACAAATTAGCGGTGACCTGGTTTGTTTTGCATTGAGATAACTATTTCGAGATATTCTCATCAGATTGACAGATCTGTGAAATGTTGTGAATTAAAAAAGGTTGATGATGATATTTTCTTTCTAGAATTTATCGGTACAATATGATTGACGACGTGTTGTCATTTTAAGTGAAAGAGCCTTAAAAACTCTTAATTATACAATTTGTTCACACTTAATTTTTCGCATTTTGAATAAAATCTTTTTATTTTTTTCTCTTCCCTAATCCACTGTTGTACTGTATGCATTTGTTAATTTGTCTTCAACGTTTGAGGATCATATGCACATGCATACACACACACACAACACACAACACACACACACACACTTATATGCTCGCGCATACACACACACACACACACAATTAACAACTCTTTACTAGTTGAAGTAGTTTTATCACATATTTTCTCACCATAAATTGTTTCCATGGACAAGGCTACCGGTATATATTTTTAGTCTGCGTATTAAATACCAAACTTTGATGCGACATTGTCAGATCATCACTGCTGCCATTTTGAAAAAGCTAAGTTTGTGTCACTACTTTTTTAAACTATTGTTGGTTTCGCTTCCACATGGTGCATAGTTGCGCACCCAGAATGACTTTTCTTTATTACACGCCAGAGAATTGTTCAATATTATAATGTTATTCAAAGATGTCGTAATTTTTTCTTTTCTTCCCCCCAACACAATTTCTCACTGCTGAATTAATACGTATATGAATATGGTATCTGTGGTTGCCTCCAGTGTTGATGTGGTTAATTATAACAAATGTTGCATACTAGGGCATCTTCAGTTGCCAGCAGTGTTGAGATGGTTAATCAGAATCAGTGTTGCATACTAGGGAACTTTTTAATTGACTTCAGTGTTGATGTGGTTAATCATAACCAGGGGGATGCTCCCTTCTAGTTGTTCTGTCTGTACTTTCTGTCCGAAGCATGCGCAGTTACACTGTGCGGCGTTGATCCTTGGTAACTGTGCATGCGTCGGATAGAAAGTACGGACAACGGTTAGAAAGGAGCAGCCCCCAGCACTACATACATGTACTAGGGCACCTTCACTTCACCTTCACTTCAGTGTTCAGAGGATTACTTATAAGCAACGCTGTATACTAATACTATTAAGCCAGCAGTGGTAAATGTTGAAATGGTTGTATATTTTGTATTCCCGTACATATTGCTATCATGCCTTGTTCAATTGCCTGTTATCATATGTGCCTGTGATTTGTACATGGTGTTCATTTTTAGGAATGTAACGTGTGTCCCCCCGCCCCAAGTCTATTATATTGCAGTTTGTGTCGAGTATGCATTTATTCAATGTATTTATGGTGTAAAGCTTATCTCGAACTGATGCTTGTAAGGTGGTATGAATATATATTTGACTATGTATTTTTTCTTTAACAACAACAACAACAACCACTGCATTCGATTTACCAAGAATTATACGTGAAATACCAGTGGATGTCAGTATGATTCGATTTATCTATGCTTTCTCGTCGCATCTCGGTGAAATATTCCAGTAGCAACGTCGGGGCAATAATTCGATCGACAGTAAAACAAAATATTGAATAAAATAATTAAAGATGGCTTGTTGCGTATGGGTGAAAGATTCCCGCTGTGACGTTAAGCAACATGTTCATCACTACTGTTTTGCTATGGAAATTATTCCTGTTTAACCCTCTCCTTGCTGGATTAGGCACAGGTACAGCCCGATAGGGCATCTCCGGTTGCCTTCAGCATGGAGATGGTTAATGTGTGCTGTGTACAATTACCAACTTTCTTGTTCCCTGTGAGGTTATGTTAAATTTAACAGGATATACTGTAGCTGTTTATTTTTCATATAGATGGATATGGAGTAGAAATAGGAAATAGCTGATGTTTTATTGCTGGAATAACAGGTGGAATTAATTTGAGGTTTATTAACAATATGAATTTCAGGACTTACTAAAGCGGAAAAAAAGCTAAGAAAAATAATCACATGTCTTCCTGCAAATATAAATGTATTGATAACCCCCTGAAATTTTTCTTTCAATTTTCTTTCAATTTTTAGCTATTCAATTTTAGCTATCGACTTCAGTTTTCACTATTTAAAACATGTCCATTTCTTTTCTCATTTCTTTGAATCACAAAATATTTTTTTCGACCTATATTTCATGTTTTTAAAGTTTGAGAAATAAAAGAAACACTGATCCTCAAAAAAGCATTAAACCATTATTTGACAATTCCACGTTACAGACAATCATTCTAAGCCAGAAATGTATATTTGAAGCTCTAGCCAAATGTTTATAAACCTACTTCAGCTTGTTCACTGAATTCATTAGTTACCCTTTTTGTTTAGGTAGAAATGTCACGTATGGGTGAAATATTCCCGCTGCTATGAAACATAAGTCTAAGATAACTTTGTTTGTGTAAATTCTACAAATACATATTTCAATATTGCGGATATTACAAAAAAAATCATTGTTGACATTACATTTTGGCGAATATTATTAAAATCAAATTTATTTTCATTATTTTCTTGTTATAGATATTGCTATACTTTTAAGGTGTCTCAATGCATTAGAAGAAATGTATTCTGTGAGTAAATTAGTTCACTACGAAATAAGGGACTCGGAAAATTTTCACTTTTTCAATATCTCGTGTGGAATTGCCCAAAGAATCTTGAGAAAGAATACATGACAATCAGTTTTATTAATTAATTTTTTGTTATTTGTTTTTTTTAATGAATGTATACATTGTAATACAGTTATGATATATACTAGTATATGGTATTCAGTGGTATTGAGTGTTTCATGTTCAGAATTTTAAAATTAGAATGGGAAAAGATATTTCAGACTATGAAATAGCAGAGTAATACAATTCAGAGAGAGAACAAATGAAATATTGAAAGGGTCATTTTGTTAATTGTATGTGAATTACAAGTTTGATAAAATAAAATAAATTAAATAATTATTTGAAATTTACCAGATGGCACTGGCCAACCAACAAAAGGTCAAGTGAACATCATTATATTTTATACATTTAATTTATTTTTTAATTGCAATCGTTAAAATATTACTGGATGGATAAATGGCTGGCCACCTACCTTTGTTTAATTCAATTCATAAATAATATTACTAAGCATCTTGCTTATTATATTACTCTCATTCAATTTTATATGGACAAAAACTAAAATATATTTTATGTTTATTCGATTCATTATAATGGACCAATAAAATTGGCAGGATGAATCACATGATTTTCTGCCTGTTCATTTGTATATTGTCTGCATGTCTTTGATCAACGTCGGGTTGTCGACATATACCATAGCCATTGAAAATGCTGCCAGGGAAATTCTAAGAAAGCTTGGTTATAACTATAAAATGTAATCCATGATTTGTGAACAACTATAAAATGTAATCCACATATATCTAATACAATTGGTCAGTCAGTTAAAGTATCACCTATTTATCTAGTGACAGAAAATATGGCAAGATATGTGGATAAATTTGTGCGATATTTCTATGAGATTAGGCGTTATTATTGAATTCTGTGCGAGTTATTGTACAGTCAGTTGCTTCCCTTTGTAAAGTATTGTAACATACATTTATTTATATTTATAAAAATTAGCAATGTGGATCTCATTGTGATTTTTCTTTTTCATTATTTAACATGGATCGCTTTAAGAAATTTAAATTTTAAGACCTTTTACATTGAAAAGCCAATGTGTAAATATACAATTCTCCATATGTGTTTATACTCATGCTATTCTGTATATATTATTATCGCCTTTCTTTGTGTTATTATTATTCCGTGTAAATAAATATTGCATGTCGTATAAATTTTGCAGAAGCAGGTCCATTAACTTGGAATAACTTGTGCCAAATCCTTTTAAATATTTGAGTAATTAATATATATTTTAAAGTAAAGTTTATGAAGCTTATGGAGTATTAAGTTCATGTTTAACACTCTCCCTGCTGAATTAGGCACAGGCAAAGCTCTTTAGGGCATTGCCAGTTGCCTACAGCATGGAGAGTTAACTCTCTGAGTTTTCTTCACAAATCCCCGTACAAAATTAAAGTTGAACATGAAATCGTACTCATGGAAAATATTTTCGTAACTTCAGGGCCTGAAACGCACAGCACTGCAGCTTTTATAATTCCTATAATTAATTAAACATTAGTCACTCTCAATTCTTGAATTTGTTAAGTCTATGCGGACAAGCTGGCCGCAGAAAAGACTCCACACATTGAAATCTTTGCCTTTTCAGGATTGTTTGTTTTAGTTTTGAAGCATGTTCTCATGATCGAGTGACAATATGTTATCAGGATTAGATTCTTGTTATTATGCAACTTGTGGGGAGTTAATAAAAAGAATCTTTACATTTCTTCGTTAATTTTGTGGCTTCGAGATGCACACCTTATCCTCAGTCGCTGCACTGCAGGATTTACTGCAACATTAAGTGTTATGCATGTTGCGGGTTTTCTTCTGCCACTGCCATAAACTGACAAGTCATGAAAGAATCTTGGAAGACACTCTAAACTCCAATTTAAAAAAATATATACGTGGGATCTGTGACTGTCAATGGGATGATGAAGGTTAAGTATATTATTGTCGTTGGATTTCACACAAAAAAGTCTGAAGTTATTGCTATTAATACCAGTAGTTGATTATCGCCACTAGTACCGTACGTAGTCCTAGTTACCTCCAATCTAATATTAAAAACAGGGCCGGTATTCTTGAAACTTTGTAACTTCTTAGTCAGAAAAAAACCACATCTATTTAAAATTGACACCAGTAGAAAACCAGTTAGGCAAATTCTTAGTTATAGTTATTGAATGGACG
This sequence comes from Lepetodrilus tevnianus, assembly GCA_032361465.1. NCBI lineage: Eukaryota > Metazoa > Mollusca > Gastropoda > Lepetellida > Lepetodrilidae > Lepetodrilus > Lepetodrilus tevnianus. The sequence goes on along the minus strand of JAUTBX010053219.1, from coordinate 2,714 downwards.
GGACGAGTGTAAATTCTTAGTACCCGTTACAAACTTCTTAAGACATTACAAAGTTTTGATAATACAGGCCCAGATCTTTTGCACAACTTAGGCACTAGCGATGTTCAAATATCTGAGCATCTGTTTCGGATGGGATTTTCATGAGATTAAGTTTCCTCAAAATACCTTCTGGAGTTGATTCCTGACATTCATTCATCCTCTGCCCACAAACTGATCTGCTTGAAATTTCTGATAGTGCCTATGATGACCCTGGATAGTACGAGCTATCGGTAGAGGGTGACATACTTTATTATCATCAGGACATGTGGGTGGTAGCCCAGTGGTAGAACGTTTATACGCTTTGGACGCAAAGGTCCATAGTTCAAATCCAGTCGCAGGAGGCCGGCATCAATGATTGCGAAAGTTACCTTTCTGGAGCCCGTTGCACGACACTCTTGTAGCGCTACAATAGTTGTAACTGGGCTCCAGCCACAATAGAAAGAGTTGACGTTACAATAGTTGTAGCCTACAAGAGCGTCGTGCAACGGCAGCCTGATGCGATATTGCATTGATAAGATGCGCTGTCTGTAGAGTGGTAATGCAGATACCATCTATTGTCTATCAGTACCAGCAGGTGCTCGCAGGTTTACTGCAACATGCAGTGCTTGCAGTGGTAAAACGTTGGGACTTCGTAGCCAAAGGTCCATAGATCAAATCCAGTCCCAGGAGGCCGGCATCAATGATTGCGAAAGTTACCTTTCTGATGCGATATTGATAAGATGCGCTGTCTGTAGAGTGGTAATGCAGATACCATCTATCGTCTGTCAGTACCAGCAGGTGCTCGCAGGTTTACTGCAACATGCAGTGCTATAGGGATGTTGCAGGTTTCCTCCTGACATGTCGTGATGTAAGTGATGTATTATCTCAATCTTTGAATCTCTTTAAAACAACCATCAAAACTCGCCTCTTCAAACTGTATTATGTTTAATAAAATATGCATCAATAATAAAAGAGTCATGAGCATACACATTTGTAGGATATGGCACAAAATACACTGCCATTATTAGTAGGGACTGATGCTCTGTTAAAGGCATAATATCACAGATATTTATGATTGTTTTGGACTAGTTCTTAGCTGCAAAATACATTCACTTGACATATATAAAATCATGTTTGCACTTTCCACGGATGTTTGGTAGACAAATAACCAATGTAACCCCCTGTACAGCTGCTGTAGTCTACTGCTAGACAACCTGAATATGGTCGTATTGCTGTTTGCTTCATTATGGCAATGCAAGGGGACATAAGTCAGTGGTACGACTAGTAACTATCGAGTTTTGGGGATCAAGTACTTTACTAAATAACAACTTTTGGGTGGGTAAATCAAGCGTAGTTAGTCTCAGATCGAAATGTGTCTGTCCATTATCCAGGTCTATCAGCTGTGATATTATGCCTTTAATGAGAAAAACTTGTGAAAAGTAACAATGTAAGAAGTTTCTAAAGGTAGATTTGCGTTAATAAATACTCAGAAATGCTATTAATGTAAGTTATATACATAATTTGTCAAAAACAAGCTTAGGAGTAGAAATAATAAAAATAATGCAATACATGGTACATTTAATATAGAAACCTCGATTATCCAGCCAATATGTTATTTCTTATGAATAAATATGTTTTAATGATAAAATAGATACGGTAAATACTAATATACATCACTAAACATACTTGTAATATGGTCATAGCATAATGCTATTAATTATTGGTTGTATAATGTATAACCTTTCCATTTATAATGCTGACTGGATAATCGAGGTCCATAAATCATTATGAAAAGTTAAAATTGCAATTAAAAATAATGCTCAACTTATTCAAGGTGGCATCAAGTGGATTATTGTTAAGGGCACCATCCTTGGTAATAATCATCAACAAAACATTAGATAGACCTCAATAGGAACAGTAAGTCTCGTCGGGGTCATTTCCGGTGATAGGAAGAATTTTGACGGTTGCTATGAATGACGTCAGAATCGTGACGTTTTCATGTGACGTCACAAGGGAATGTCGTCAAATGTATAGCGCATTTAGGTGTTTGACCCGTTTATGTCACCGAATATTGAATGACTCGGGATATCTTGTGTCAACTTACGGTCCCTATTGTAAGGTTACATGTGCACAATACCCCAATGAGAATAAGGTCTCGTATTAAATTCTTAGCCTCTGACCAGGAACAGTATACTGTAGTACAAGGCAAAATGGAACAATTGAACAATTGAATGCTGTGCCATCTTTGGATGAAACAATGATAATAAATTGCTGAGATAATTAATTATTCAGTCATCTTCTCCTTGTTCTTCTTCACGAATTACTGGTACTCCTGAAAATAGACACGTCCGTGAACAGCATGTATGTAAGAGTTACATCCACACTTTCCGAGGTGTATCAGTCAATATCGCTACAGTTTTTGTACGTGTATTTCCGATATTCGTACACTTCCTCCGAAATGAACAAATTAATACTTTGAAAAAGTGTAGGTTCATTTCTGATATTACGTAAACTTTCTCTGAGAAGGGTTTCGTTAGATCGAATGTGAGCGTATGTCAGAACATATTTGGAGCGATACTTTCGTACCTAATTTTAATTAGATTGCTACCAATACCCAACTGAGTTCAATATTACAACTGAATGCTTAATGTTACAGCTACTAGTAAGTAGTATACCAACCATCCAGTTTCTTCAGC
>JAUTBX010052997.1:0-12879 GCA_032361465.1 Lepetodrilus tevnianus | reverse complement strand
GGGAGCGGTACCGGCACAAGCCGTAATGGCTTATGTACCAATCCTTTGTGCTTTTTGTACAATAAAATATGTTTAAACTTCCTCTGTCCATGTTGCCAGACTGCTGGAGCTGCAGGAGGTGTACAAGACTGTGTGGGCAACGCGGTACATGGCGGACCGCGGACTGCACGACTCGCTCCAGATGCTGTCCGGACTGCTCCACCAACTTGTACCCGACCAGAGCGCACAGGATCTGGAAAACCTCACGGCAGCCAAGACGGAAAACACATAGCAGCTTTCCAAATGTAATTACAAATATTGAGGGACTATTCTTTTAGACGTGCAAGGTGTTGTGCTTTTACTACTGTTATTTGCAAAACTTGTTGAAGGTTTTCGGGGTATGGGGTGCATCTTGTTTGTGGAAAGTTACGATGGGATTATTCAAGAGGGGTACTGTAACTAATGTCTCGTATTAAAGTATATTCGCATAATATTTACTGGCAACAGCAAGAGATTGAATTCCACTGTTTCTGAAATACTGAAATCAATTGTCACTTCTATTCTATTAAAAGTATTATTCTCGTTACACATGGGTGAAAGATTCCCACTGAGACGTTTAAGCAACAAATCACTCGTTAAGCTCCGACATTCTCATTGATATAGTTATCAGTGGTTGAGTGTCGACACGTTTGGGCACATAAAGATTCTAGAAGTGATGTTCAGCAACAATCAGTTGACTCGCGGGTTCAAAAAATATTTACTTACATGCCAATGTGTGAATAATGTGTGTGTCAATGTTTATCTATGCGTCTCAATCGAATACATTTTCAAATAAAATATTTGGAGCTGGACTTGCATGACAAGAACTCTAGAAAAGAAAGAAAAAGGAGTTTCACTGTTCAAGGTTCTGATTGTTGATATATTTGTGTCAAGATTACTGATTGGTCATTTATTTGTGATGTGATTACTGATTGGTCGAGAACAGTAGTAATTGTTTTTATGGGAATTTATACAGTACTTATCAATATTTATGTAGTTATATAATTAAAAGTGGGAATGATATATAACTTTGGGAGTATAAACTGGAATACTTGTATTTGTTGCAGGTATTTATATAATAACACATGACCAATTCCATATATAGAAATGCTTATGATTAACAATCTCATCCTCATAACTGTGCATTATTTACACGTTCATTCTCATTGACTATGTGATTTGATTGGCTGTTGAATGAAATTCAGCTGTTTCTTGAATTGCTATTTTGTGTTACGTGTGAATTGCCATGGCTAAAGATCTGACATACTGCTGTGAGGTTTATTTTGCAGAAATATTTCTCATTTTTGTCTTGTAAAATATTAGTTTATTATTTATATATTTTCCTACTTATCATTAGTTTATTATAATATGACTATTATAAAACCAATGTGAGACATTTTTTGTATTACGTATTCAAAATACTTACCTATTCAATACCTGTTATTTTTACTGTATTTTTGGTTATTTCCCCATTGACATTGTAAATTTGGTTTATGTGTCGAGTTTTCAATATGGTTGTTTGACTAACTGGCATTTCTGCAGAACCGTGCAGTTACTTGTTGTAAAATTAATTATAAAATTAATTGATACAATTGTTACCATTCGTTACTTGAACGTTTTGTTCAATATTTGCATAATCATGTATTATTTCTGTTACCCAAATTTGTATACGACGTTATTGTTTGCACCAACATATTGTCTACATTGCACCTCATGCAAATCATCCCAAATCACAGATTATTTATATCATCTACCGTAATTACTCTAATTATTCGGACAGGAGAAAATAATTAATACTCCTGTCTGCCAGATTTATATGTCATCTCCTCAGGATATTAATCACTTCAGCCTGGTTATATCATGTATATATGGACAGGATATCTTATACCAGCAATATGATCTTGTTCTACATAAGGTTTCAAGAGGCAAATAATTTAGGTGTTCGAACTATTAGAGTGTCCGAATAATTAGAGTAATTACGTAGTGTTGAAATTATTGAGCATTGAACAAGTAGTATAACTAATTTATCCATGTCTGTATTTGACTCAAATTAACCACTTATCAATATCCTACACTAAAACCTTTTTTAATTTGTATATGTTTTACAGATCAATGTCCCTTGTAATTGCAATGTCTTAAAAGTTATTTTTGTATATTTGTGTTCTTGAAAGCATAATATGTCACATGATTTATCGTTAAAATGTCTAATATTTACATCAAAGCTTTTGGTTTATTCAAGTCAACAAGGATATAGTTTTCCTTAATTTTCGAAATATAAACATGGATTATCCAACAGCAATGGCAGCACAGTATTTATTGTAGGCTAGAGTGAAATGATTTGTGAAACTGGCCCCTAGTATACTATGAGGGCGTTCCTTTGAGCGCAGTACACTGTCTAGAGTACGCCAGACACTTTTGTCAAATGAACATGTAACACGGTTCTCAGACAGTGTGCGGGCTGTACTCACTAGCGAGGTGGTGTGCATACAGCACAGAAAAAGTACAGTGACGTCACCACATCTAAGGCAACGCTGTGCCGCCATCTTGCTTGTGCGAGATGTGTGCGAGTCATTCCTTTCACTCAGTACAGCTTACTGGAGTGACGTCACCTGTCTGTGGGAGTACACTGTACTGCGCTCAAAGGAACATTGCCTGGTGCATGTAATAATAATAATAATAATAAATACCATATTTATATAGCGCTCTTTTTATATAATAAAGTAATTGACCAGCTTATTCTCTGGAAAATCCTTTTCCAGGCATATTTCAAGTCAAGTTTTCTTTCTACAAAGTTGTACAATGACAATAATTTATATAAAAATATCAACCATGTACATCACTGTCAATAATCAATCACCCATCGATTTCATTTTCATTCACGCCAATATTTGGCAACTGTCCGATTTTGATTTGAACATTGCGTTACAGATAAGTGTATGCTTTCTTGGCCCCAAGATTACGAAAAATTTCTGAGTACGATTTCATACTCAACTCAGAATTTTGTTCATAAAACGTCATGGTTTTTTTTAGCATAGCACACGAGTTGAGCACAAAAAGGTACTCAGAAAAGATTTATAATCTCTGGCCTGTTTTATGTACCTAATTATTCTTGTACCTAATTATTCTGGCTATGCAACTGGCCTTTCATTCCGGCTGTGATGGTGGATCATTCTATGCAATGTCAAGGTTGTTACCCAATATTGGCAGGGGTCATCAAAGTACAGCGTTTAATGTATGAATGTATCTGCATAGACCACATATTACATACATGAGGTGAATTCAATAAAAATATGGTTTTTAATAAAAGGTTTTTGTACGTCTTTTCCTTGGTGAGCTGAGGAGCATTGTGGAAATATATCGGATGTAAAACTTCATGACCAGGTTCTAACTGGCAGGATATTCCATAACATGTGCACACAAAACATGCATGACATGAGTGAAATAATCTTGATATCTACATCTGAATTTAAATGCAAAATATGTAGCATACACTAGCAATTCGGGGGATTATGATAATTTCCTCCAACTTGGTTGTGGCATCAAACAAGAACATGTATTTTTGGTGAATTATCTTAATTTGACATGTCCCTACAATGTCAGAATGCAATATTCAAAAAAACATTGAAAAACTAACTTTATTTTGATTCATATTTATTACATATAATTTACATTTACACCTTCAGTTGCATTCAAAAGTGTTCAAGACAGTTGATAATTTCATTAGAATTTAAGTCTGCCATCAGTTACACACATGTATCATGGATATGCTTCACCCATGTCACACAGATATCGCACAGATATTCCATCATGTGTCACGGATATATCCATGTTGCACAGATCACCTTCAGTACATCACAGACATCCCTCCACATGTTAGATATCCTCTTCATCACACAGATACCATTCAGCATGTCACAAATAATCTCATGTCTTAGGTACCATTTGATGTGTCACTGCTATCGATACATGTGTCACACAAACATCCCTCTGTAAAGTGTCACAGATATCCCTCAGTGTCACAGATAAACCACAGTGTGTCACAAATATCCTTACAATTGTCCTTAAATGTAGCACCGATATCGCTCCATGTGCCACACATGCCACACAGACTATGTTGTTACACAGACTATGTTTGTTGTAATGTCATGGATATCCTTCCATGTGTCACCAATATCGCTCCATGTGCCACACCAATTGTTTATTGTTATGTTATGGATATCCGTCCATGTGTCACAGATATTCTTCCATGTGTCACACCCTCCATGTGTCACAAATTCATGTGTGTCACAGATATCTGCCAGTATTGTCATGACATGCAGATATCCCTCAGTGTGTCGCAGATATCCCTCAGTGTGTCGCAGACATCCCTCAGTATCACATATGGTGTCACACACGTGTCACACAGACGTCTGGGATCAGAAGTACTGCATCTTGGCCTCCAGCTTCTTCTGCATGTCCTCAGACTGGAGCTGCTCCAACGTCAGCAACGACAGACCCAGCTGATCCTCCTGCAAACACAAACACACCACGGCGCTGTCAGTCGGTGTGCTACCAATCTAATTAAAATTAGATACGAAAGTATCGCTCCAAATATTTACTGACATACTCTCAATAACAATCCAACACAACCCTGCTCAAACTGCTGTCTGGAGGACCTTTGACCTTAACCAAACCGTAACCAATCGCAGGCTCACTTTCGAAAATCTTGGGGGTATTTTGGTAACTCGTAAGCATCACTTTGCCGCCTCCCAATCGAGCACACCCAGTGTCTCAGTGTAAGGAGATTAAGGTCAAAGGTCGTCCAGACGGCAGTTTTCCGCCGAGACCACAATTGTCTGCTGCCATGCCTGATAAATCCCTTGTATTCCGCTGTATGCCGCATAGTGAAAGAGTTAAACTATCCTGCACTCACCCGACTGAACGGCTGGGCCATCATACGGAGGAATCTCTTGGAGACCTGTATAGCCTCTTCAATGGACAGATTACAGAAGTTGTCTGTCAGGTATTCCTGGATCCATCGCGGCAACTTCCCACGTTTGTCGGCTCTGGCAAACCTCTGTGTCAACAGAACAATGGATAAATGCTGTGTTTTTTAAATAAAGAAATAAAGAAATGAAGAAATGAATGAATGAATGAATGTTTTGAAATTGTAAAAGTTGAAATCAATATAAACACTGGCATTTTCTGAAAAACAAAATCGATAAAACTTTCTAAACTAACCTACATGTTCTAAATTGGCCTAATTATATCTTCAGTTAAAGGTTGTTTTTTGTTTTATTAATAGAAAATTCCCATTGACATTTATTCCTTTATACTGGTGGTGCAGAACAGGATGGAAAAATATATACTAATAATAATGTTAATCTACTATACAACCCTTTTGCTATACCATCATCGCTCGACATGTTTCCCCATATATTTCCAAATTATGACCGAAATAATTACTCAATATTAAAATCACAACCATTTTTAGTAAAATAGTTATAAATATTTCTGTAAAGTATTTCCGTACCACTGCCAGCAATATTTTCGCAACAACACAAATATTCCACAATATTTACCTTATCGGCGAACACCATAATGCCGTAGTCGGTCTTCCCTCGGAGTGCTCTGCCCATGCACTGTGCCGCATGTCGCATCGCGTCGAATGTCAGGAAGTCGTTCTCGCGGATCTGGTACTGGTCTCGGAGATACTCGAGCCGTGCCTTGTCAGAAGAAATTGACAATTAACCTTCTGCTTGTTGTGGACTACTGGAGATGCCTAGTAGAGCAGCGATTTATTTAACCCTCTCACTGCTAAATTAGGCACTGCTCTTTATGGCATCTCCAGTTGCCTTCAGGATGGAGAGTGTTAATATAACTTATCTCTGATTTATTTAATTAAATGAAATGCAACATTTTCTCCTCACCTTCAGTATTCTGCTCTGAGTGTAAACATAGGGTACGCCAAACATGATCACTGCCCGACCAAAGTGATGATCTGCAGAAGAAGAAAAAAGTGTATAGTCGATCTATAAATATTTAATATATTAAAATGGTTAAATCTGTGACATGTAGAGCTTTCATATTTAATAGTGTCGCTAAGTCTTGTCTCCATCATTTCTGGTGACAGACGACTTTAATATTTCACTGTACGCGACGACTAGAATGTGGAGAAAGGGTTGGAATGTGGTGGAATGTGGAGAATGGATGGGAACACAAACCAAAGTCGATGCCCTCGGAGACTTTCCCTCTCGCAACAGACAGCAGCACCGCACCGCGTCCGTTCTCACACGCCTGGAACACGAGAAACAAGCAGTGCCGTTGAAATATGCCCACCAGAATAGCGAAACATTTTTAAGTACGTTAAAAGTGAGTTTCCACCTGGTAGTTAAGAACAGCCAGTAATTGGATGGAAAGCAGAATAACCTTATTTCTTCCGACGCAGATGTATATTAGTCCAGGAAAGAGAAGATTAACATGTACGTCTATCTCGAAAGTGAGTTCCCACCTTCCGGTAGTTGAGCAGAGCCAGTGAAGTCTCTGCGGCGTCCTGAGTCTCGATGAACAACAGCTTGTGCTTCTGGACCTGGTCGATGATGCCCTGTGTCAGACAGACAGACAGAAGTCAGACAGACAGACAATATGATAATAATAATAACATAATCTATTTATATAGCGCAGAGTTCCAGCTGGGCTGCTCACAGGCACTTAACATTATACCTGCCTAGGGAGCGGTCCGCTGTGAACACGCAGTCACCTAGACACCAGACAGACAGACAGACAGACAGACATACGTCAGAGAGATATTAACGTTAGCGAGTTATTTATTGCAGTCTTCTGGGATTTGTGAACAGCCAACTTAATTTGCTCTCACGATAACCTTCTATGTATATAGGCAGTCTTCTTTTAATTTATTTTTCATGGGAATAAATATTGTAGTTAAACGTCGTCATTCTTAGATACGCTGTTTCCCAGTGACAATGTCCATTCAGTGACATACTCAGTGATCACGCCATCTGACGGCTGAGATAATTAACGAGCACTGATCACTAATTAACACCAATCAATGAAGGATTCGGAAGACTCAGGCACCTTGAATAGTCAATTCAGTCAATGCATTTCAATTAAACTTTATTCTGTTTAACCAGTCTTTGATTCAAATTTGAGTAGATAAAATTCAATTTTGTTCATACAAGAAATATATCTATTTACAGTCAGTAGTATTTTATTTCAAGGATTGGAAAACAGTAATTTCAATCTTTTTGTTAATGACTTTTATTTTTATTGGCAGTTATCCTGCACGTACGATAACATACATTTGTTTTATTATCATTACTATACAGTATATTTTTCAAATAAAAACAAATATATACATTATTTACTACAATTTCATATTGCAGACTTAATAATGATTGATAATTTGCAGAATTTTAAGGAAATGTCAACAATTTCTGTCCATAGGTTTTCAGTTTTCATATTGTTTCTATTTCAAATAGACTTCTAGGTAAAAAGCATAAGCTGGTGAACAACTAGCCTACAATGTGCTAATTTCGGTATCAATAGTAAACAATCCAAACATAATAACAGTGCTTGCTTGTATAAGCAACAGGCAGCCCAATCAGTGATAGCGGCACAAGTACCATCAACCAATAAGTGAACGCAGCTCATCCACTGCTGTTTGATTGACAGCACAATGACACCCATCATTATTCACTCTCTATCGTCTCCCAACTACTGGGCTTTGTCTCAGTCAGCAATTAACCAATCAGAGGAGGTGCCACTGCTCCTGTGACCAATGGGAATGAGAGGTGCTGTCATGTGACTGTTGAGTGACAGTGGAGGCAGATCTGTATAATAAGGTGACCAGACTTCAGAGCATTTACAATCTAAGTGTGAACGGCTTGACCAAATTAACAGGGACGATTTGTCTTGTGTGAACAGAAAATATTGTATAATCTTATGAACATGGCTGAACCGAATTCAGGTTACGATCATGCATCAAAGATTCCTGACTTTCTGACGGCGATGGTGGCATCGTCGTACAACCTCCACGATGCCGGACTCAACCTTTCCCAACTCCAGGACCAGAAGCCCTTGCACCGATGGACCAATCACGGACTGGCGCATATCTCCCAAAACACGAAAATCGGTCAAAATCTCTACTCATCTCGGTCTCTCCCCCACCGTGCATCCTCCTCGGGGAGTGGAGAGGGACTATCTGCGTACCACCCGTACTTCGCCCTGTCGCAGTGCCTTCCCCCGGACCCTCCCCGACCAGATCGCGGATTCCTCGGGTCCTTCTTCCCCGGACACCTCGACATCTCGGACTCTGCCCTCGGAAGGTGCTCGACCCCCGACATCGTGCAGGTCGCGCTACAGCAGCTTGACGCCCACGATGTGTCGCCCATCGGCAAGATGGATGCCGTGGTTGGCTGCGCAGTCTCGCCCCCTACCCACGCGTCGCCACTGGACAGTCCAAGCATATGGAGAAGTCCGGGAGGTCGGGAGTACATGGACAGTGGATACATCTCCGAGGACTCGCTGCCGGCCTGCGTCTACCAAGCTAAGGTAAGACATGTCTTTCCTCTTGTACCGGGTAGTCCCTGTTTCTTTTATAATTAAATATTCCAACAAAAAAAACGTAAATCACTAAATCAATCAATTGTTCAATGTGCTTGTTTTTGTCTTTCTAGTTTCATTTCATTGATTTTTTTGAATTTTTTTATTTTAGATTTTTATTTGTAGAATTATTCTTAAATGAATATAAAACTCCAACATGCAGGAAATTGTCATCAAACTCCATAAGCACACACTCACTCCAGTAGGAAACATTGACTTCTCATAACATAGAATCCAAATAAGAATTACTATTTTAATTCTATTTTGATTTAATGACCATAACACTAGAAGCATTCACTAAACCTGACGTAAGCTCAAGTAACAACTAAAATGTTAAAATGTTTTTAAAAAATAAAAAAATAAAAATGTTAAGCTGCTTTAGTAACTCATTTTGAAATGAAATGGAAATTAAACCTGTTTGAACACCAACACTGACACCAGAATATTCCTTCCAGCCAGGTCACATGACCAACACCTCCACCAATAAGATCCCAGCGTTCGCTCCAACATTCTTCCCAATCGTGTCCCGGAAGTCATCCTCCCAGGTCGTTGACCCCGGCGTTCAAAAAGTCTTCAACAGTGCCAAGGAGAACAAGATTGAGGCTGGATACTGCCCAAAGAAACTCTTAGCAGCACCTGGTCTTCAAAATCTAGTGGATGCGAATTACGAACCTATTTCTCCTGTTCAAGTAATGTCGCAGATCCTTCCACAAACCCAGGCCAGGGAGTCGAAGACTCATCTCCAATCAGCACTGGTTTCAACATCCGAGGACAAACCACAACCATATGGGGTCGGAGAATCGAGATCATTTAAGAGGAAGCACTCTGAATCCAATATGGCCGACGAACAAGGCACGTGTTCAAACAACGCGAAACGAGGCCGACACAACGAACCACTACAGCAGAAGGCCATCCTGTTCATGACCGAGTGGTACGATGCACACAAGGACAACCCATACCCGAGCAAAGACGAGAAAATCAAGATGGCCGCCCAGGGAGGAATCAACGTGGCGCAGGTCAAGTCGTGGTTCGCAAATAAGCGTAACCGTAGCAACAACACGCGGCCCAAGGTGCAGAAGCAGCATTTGCAGGACCAACTGCTGACCTTGTGTCACACGTTGTCCAAGGACCGACAACAACACATGGATAACTCCTTCGTGATTCAGCAACTCTCCACACTCATCTCCACCTCGCGCTAAGGGGAGGCCACTCAAATCCCACTGCTGGTTAACATCATTGGCTACAACATTGTAGTCGGTAAAACTGTGATAATACTGTGGTCTTGTGTTGTGTGTGACATTGAAGTTTTTCCCCATTTGTGTGATATAAACTTGAAATTGTGATATTTATATTGAATAGTGCTATTGAATTGCTATGCTATGTAATCTGTATATAATCAATTTTGTAAATATTTATGAGATATTACGTTTTGTCCAAAGTCACAAATAATGTGAAAACAGAACATTTTCATTTTAAATTGTGAAATATCTATTCTACAGATATTTATAATAAAACAAACTTGATTTTACTCAGGAAATTGGAACATCTACAAATAATACTTTCCAAAAACATCACTTTTTCTGAAAACTTTTTAAAATAATGTTTTCAATGAACAATATTTGAACTATACTTCAAATCATTAGTATCAAAGTTTTATTTGTATGTTCTACGACCTACAATAAGTCGCTATCAAAATGATTTAATGATTATTTCCTGGAATAAAAATAAAATAATAATAGTTATCTGTTTTTAGTTATTTATCATAAAGACAATGACAATAGTGTATGTTATAGATTGTATTGAAAACAAATTTAAAGTAATTTTATAGTGAATATTCAAGGAAAGAACTCCATACTAACCTGCTCATACCACGATGCCACAATTGTTTCCTGAAAAAAAAATATAAAAAGTATCTGTAAGTTATGCTTGTTTACTTGACCCTCTCCATGCTGAAGGCAACCACAGATGCGCTAAAGAACAGTGACTGTGCCTAATCCAACAGGGAGAGGGTTAAATTGGGGATACTTTAAAGATTATATCACTCGTTTCATGACTTGCTACTCAATGTCAAAGAGTGGAGGGGGATTTCCATGTCACTCTCCATTTCTTAAAAATTTAAGGAGGCGAGACCCTGCAGGTTATTTATTTCAAAATGGCCACTATGCTGACAATATTGGAAATATTTCTCCCAAAACTTTTAAAATTTTAAATAAAGTTTAAATGCCTTAAAATGATAAATACCCGGGTCCCGTTCAACAAAACAATTGTAGTGGATTAAGAGGAGTTAGTTTCTCATACCGCGACAAACGGTCTGGAGCGGAACACTGCTGGTAAGCCAGTTCTTGTGTGCAGTTGACTTGTTAACGACGGTTAATTGCTAGACTGGTGTATTGAAATAATAATCAGCCTCTCTGATCATAGTTACTTACCATGTAGATGTAGCTGGTGAAGAAACATGCAATGCCGTCCGGGACGATGTGTGCCATATCAACTAGCAGGGTGCCGTAGTTACGAATAACGGCTGTAAAAAAAATATAGAATATATAGAATAGACAGGAATATAGTAATATAATGAATGCATAGCAATAGCAATTAATATTTGAATTAAATTCCTGGAACACAAACCAGATTCTTTTTTTTAACTATAAATTTCCTTGATTTCTGGATGAGGCAATACTATCTAATTACATGAAGACAAGTTATCATAATGATAACCATACTTTTTAAAATAATATTTTTACCCCAAAAATACAAAAATAATATAAGAAAACTGCAATTTTAAATACTGACTACACAAATAACTTACCTACGTCTTCTCTCGTTTCAAATTTTGAACTCATGGCTACTTGATCGTTTCCTTTGCTCACAATCTGTGGGGGGGAAATAACAAAATAATGATTTGAAAAAAAATAAAAACATAACAAACAAAGATACGGAAATCGCCACACTTTTAGAAAACAGACAAGGAAGTAAAGCTATGACAAGAACTCACCAATGGACAGAGACAGGTTCTGGCGAGACTCATTGTGAAGGTTGCCATGGTAACTGGACGGAAATCAAGAATCTTTGGATACATGTCTAATGGAGAAAGAGTCTGAAAAAAATAGTTAACAGATATCATTATTGTCAAGAGCAATTTATTTGATAATGTAGAAAAACATACAAGGGTGAAAGTATTGTTATAAAAAATGTATTTTAAATAATTAAAATTAAACCGTTTATATAAATTTAATAAAACTTATCAAATTCAACTAGTGCAGTTATTTTTCTCAATTAAGTGTCACAAAATTACATCCAAAATAAATATGAAACATAATTTTTGGAAAGACATTTAAAAGACAATCAAAATGGCTGCCATGCCTACCCCCGAGGTAATGATGACAGTCTGGAAGCGGTCGAACACAGGTTTGATTGCGATGGACGCATCCATACAACTTAGGTACAGAACAGGGTTGGTGATGGTTGGCGTCCGGTCGTCGAATGGCTCAATAATCAACACAAAACCTGGAAGATATCAATATTCCAAATAAAAACCTGAACGTTAGTGAAATAAATCTATAAAGTTATTCTAAACCCAAATTTAAAACAAAAACAACAAAAAATCATGAAAATTAATAATCAATAAAAATAATAATAATAATTGGTATATTAATTATGAGATTCTATCAGTGTCTTTGATGAGGGATTTTAACTTGAATATCTATAAAAGTTGTTGAAATTCAATACATAAACAAATTATGAAGTATATTTAATTCAAATATGAAGAAAAATATGAATAATTCAAGTGTACAATATGCAAAAAATAAATATATTACCTTTAGCATAAGTACTGACGAGAGTGGCGAAGTTTGACAGCAGCGTTAGCGCCGACACATCCTGTACATCCGTCAGCTCCAGCGCTCTCATCAACGACTTCAATCTCTCCGCACAGAACCTGGCGATAGGAGGACACAATGTCAGAAATATCTGGTAGTTTGTTGTTCATCTTGAGCTGCTGTCATGATTATATCACTCATATTGTGGCTTGTTAGAAAACCTGCAACACCTGTAGTGCATAGTGTTGCAGTAAACCTGCGAGCACTGGCTGGTACTGACAAACCAAGTATGATAACTTCATCCCATCATTACTGCATCAACGACTACAACCTTTCCTCTCATCATAGATGGGTGAAAGATTCCCGCAGCAATGTTAAACTCCATAATTACTCACTCATTCAACCTTTCTCACAGAATCTGATAATTACAATACAAATAGGGGGC
>JAUTBX010052886.1:0-12885 GCA_032361465.1 Lepetodrilus tevnianus | reverse complement strand
GATCTTCAGTACCGTACGTTCTACTGTAGAACGTAAGGTACTGAAGATCGTAATGCTGTAGGTAGAGCATGTAATGGTACCCTTGTGGAACTTGAATAGAAAATTATCGAGTATACATTTGAAGACTTGTGTTTCAGAGAGAGCAATTTCTTAAGGTTCCGTGGTTCTTGATTGTAACAGTAATAACTCATTATCCTGGCTTTTCATCCCTTCATATACAGATCGTCGTCAACTACTACTACTACTAGTTCTCCTAGTACTTAATCCTCGAAAACCCAAGCTATTATGACTCCACTAGCTTCCGTCAAATACCCTGGGATCACTGCCTATACAGAACTCCGTTTTGGTTTAGCGAAGCCTGGGTTGAATCATCCTCGAAAACCCAAGCTATTATGACTCTACTACCTTCCATCAAATAAGGTAGTGGAGTCATAATAGCTTGGGTTTTCGAGGATGCTAGTACTCCTACTGCTGCTGCCGCTACTAGTTCTTCTACTACTACTACTACTACTACTACTACTACTACTACTACTACTATAACAACAACAACAATTATTACTACACAAATTAACTAGGCTACTATTTCTACTACTACTACTATTACCGGTACTAGTACTATTTCTACTACTAGCCCTACTACTATGTGTACCAATAATAATAATAATAATAATAATAATAATAATAATAATAACAATAGGAATAACAATAACAATAATATCTAGCATACAAAGACGTATTTGTGCTGTTTCTGTACAGTTCTAGGTCTACGTGAATGCCGAACTATACATACGTTCATACCCTATTCGTATTAAAATGTAGGTATTCTATGACTACTATATATCGGTTAACTTAGTGCGTGATTTATTTTTATTAAAATATCTAGGTTCTGTTATCTCCTTTGTTTAGAGAACGATAACATATGGCACAATATTTACTGTTCAGGTTGCATAGTTTCGCTCGATACACAACTGTTGCGTCAAGTTTCCGGCTGGGGGACGACAGATAACTTTACGACAGACAACCGCCATTAGAAACGGCTGACGTGATTCTCTCTGTTAAAGTAAATATGAAAAAAACCACTTTCAGCAGAATCACTTGTAAGTGAAACGGGAAAAGAAAAGCGTTAAGAACCGAACATTGACTCTCTGACCCGTAACGTTTGGATTATTGTCACGGAGAAACTGTCGGTACGGAACACAGAGCATGACGTCTTAATAATACATATTTCTCTTTCATCAGAGTAAAGCGATACTGCGCCTCCCATTGTACCCTAATTTCGATGTGCGTCTAAAAGTCCCTCGCCGATTCAACACTGTTCTGACTGTTGGAACTGGGATCGTGGGCGCTCCGTGTATCCCCTTGGGGTGCTCCGTCCCAGCGTGTGCCTGCTGTTGGTCCTGGCCCTTTAATTGCCCAAGGTCATCTAGGTATGACCGAAGTCACACCTCATCCACCTCGTACTCTATCACTAACCGTGGAGAATTAAGATATAGTGTAGCATATTGTTTTAAGTGGTTCTTCGAGACCTTTCAAACAAGATACCACATCATAGGTTGTTAATGCATTTATGTGGAGTCATTTCTATTTAGTAGTAAGCTAAATGCAGGTGTTGATATGATTTAAATGTTAAGTAGTTTAAAAGGATGCTCAGCTGAGTGAAATGACATACTAGGACAGATGGTCATTGATTTCAATAAAGTACAATCTAGGTATAAATATACGTATAGCCATTATGTGCCATATGCTCTGAGGACATTGACACGACATAGGCTAGGTGTTTATACATTTAACAAAGGGCTACCTGAGCCGCTTCCTGTTGCGGGTAACATCAAAGACAAGAGTGATATTTGCTGTCCATACCTTACCCGTTAAATGAAGTTCGCAAATTGTGTGGTAGGGGAAAAAAAACTGGGATAAATACCTTTGATTCTTTCAAGTGTGCATTGTTGCTCGATTTGTGAAGGTATTAACAATCATATTGTACCGATAATGGTCTAATATCTGATTACTGATTCAGTTTTAGTGTTATTAACTACCCCCAGGTATAGTCGGCAGGTGATGGTGTGGAGTCAGGTCATATTCAAATGAACAAAGGTCACATCCGGAAATTATCTGGTTGGCCATGGCATGGGAATACTTTCGCTGGAAAGTAATTATCTAGAGTTGCTTCTAGTGATTAAATGCACTAAGGCTGAGGAATGTTTTGAAAACCACGTGGAGATATGTCAGAAAGTTAGGCATAGAATGCCTCAATTGGAATCAGGTGATATATATTTAGGTATAGCGAGTGTATTGGAAGACGTAGGTGCCACATTACTATAGACATTAGCATACAGTATTTATACACACGATCACTAAGTATCGTGCGTGTTCACTAATTGATCTGTGTGCACACTTCTATTTACTCACAAAATATAGTTTAATGTGTATATATATTTCATTATAGAAATCATTGTAATTAGCTTACAATTCCACGATTTATCTGGCCCCAGATTATGAACTTTTCTTGAGTACGACTTCACGCTCAATTCTGATTTGTTTGTATTGTAATAGACGGGTTCTTAACTATAGTATCCCCTTGGGAAGCAGTTGCAACAATAGCTACAATAGCAACATCAGCAGCAGCAGCAGCAGCAACAACAACTGCAGCATCATCAACAACAGCAGCAGCAGCAGCAGCAGCAACAACAACAACAGTCGGAGTCCTATGTTAGTTTCCATTGGTACTTGTAGAAGACTAGTTGTTGGGTCGGCTCATTTCTCATGGTAAATAATTTATTAACATTAATCAAGCGATCCAATTTAGCTCCAAGAACTAGGGCAATTATATCTATCTTAACACATTTACTTCCACGCGCCCCTCCCCCTTCCACTCTTCCCTCTTTCCATATATCTCTCTCTTTTCTATCTAACTGTATCTATTTCGTCTTTCCCTCTCTACTCTCTTTCCCTCTCTCTCTTCTCTCTCTCTCACACACGCACACACGCACCGTTGTTATTCTCTCTGGGGCTCTCTCTCCTCTCTTCCTTCTGTTTCCATGGCATCCTCTCCTCACTATTTAACACTCTCTCTCTTCCTCTCTCTCTCTCCCCTCTCTCTGTCCATCTTTCTCTCCTCTCCTCTCTCTCTCTCTCTGAGTCTCTCTCTCCCCTTTTCTCTGTCCCTCTTCCTCTCATCTGACCCTCTTCCTCTCCTCTCCTCTCTCTCCTTCCTTCACACCAGGTGCACCGAGGACATGTGACCAACCTGTCATCACTGGTTCGGGTTCGATCCCCGCCACAATGACGTATTGTACGTCTCTATTATACATGCAGCTTCACAGAAGGATTCCTAATGAATACTATTAACTCTCCCCAATACAAGCTACAGTAATTACTTCACTCGTAGTAACACAGGTGAGGGAGTGCACTTCTGCTCCCGTCCAATTCATCTGTCGTCTGCTTGCATAACATGGATGAACAGACGACAGAATGACAGGGCTAAATTTGGCTCCTTTCAATGGCTGTATTATTGGTGACGGAATGACCCTCGTACCAAAATAAACAAGAGATTGGTGAAGATACCATATCTGTATCAGAATGCGGCGATAATTAGACGGCCGGGTGTTTCCGAATTTAACGAAGTGTTGTCGGAAACCTCCATCCGTAGAAAGACGAATAGATCGTTGGAACAAGATGGATATTATAGTTGTTTCTGCTTTTTCTTTTAAATTGGTGTTTAGAGCCACGTTCAGGGTTATTTTCACTTGTATCACGTTTTGTCAGTTTATGGAAGGAGGAAATCTGCAATATTCGTAGTATTCCTACTTAATGTTGTAGTAAACCTGCGAGCACCATCTGGTACTGACAGACCAAGGATGATATATCCAAGCAATCAAATAAATTTACTCATTCCAGAATTGGAATATTTCTGGGACAGATTGTAAATCAACGTAATTTGCTTACAATTTAAAAAAAATAACCCACTAAATTACAAGTAATAAATAACACATAATACGGTGGCATAATTAAACCAAAATACTAGTACATGTAGTTTGAGTTTGAATCAAGTGCGTGGCAATGCCCTCTCTAAAGGTAATACAATGACGTTATGCTATACAATTATGTTCATAAGAATCAAATCTTTGCAACAATAGCTGTAAGCACTTCTTCTAAAATAACGCTCGACTGCATACACACACTTTAATATTGTATAGGCCAGCCATTTTAACATCGCTAATCTCGTGAAGATTCTCTCAAGAATTAACATGTCATATGTTTCCTGTTAAATAACTATTCTTTGGGTATCATAGCAGAACAATGCATTTTGCAATGAGACTTACATGGGATGAATAGTAAAGTAATTAAATGTTCATCTCATGAAAGCCACTGTATTGTCAATAAAAGCTCTATATCTGATGTACGTCCCTTGGTCGTCATAACCCATCCATAATGCTTACATAATGAAATCCATGACGGCATCATTCACCGAATACAAATTACGAAACCCGATTATGTGACCATGAACGTGAATTATACTTTAAATCCAGAAATCCTGGTCCATTACACACATACGATAAAGTCCTACCAAACATAGATTTGAGCAAGCAGGCAGAGGCCGTATTGTATGAGTGTGCAAGACGCCGTAGAAATCCCCGTAGAAATCCCCGTAGAAATCCGCTGTGCATAGCAGTTCAAGGGTTAATGCCGATGTGAGTAGCTGAGATCAAAATGTTACGGGTGGTTTAATTGCAATTGGGAAGTGACCTCAGGTGACACCGTCGGTGCTGTATGGCAACCGGCAGACCCTGAGAAAGCCATATGTTATATGTTGAACCAATATAATAGATGTCTGCGGAGTTAACTAGTAATTACAATATATAAAACACTTTTGTGTAAACAGACGATCTTCATCTGGTGTGTCATTAAATTGTGCAGATTGTTGTCGTATTTGAGCGAAATTGGTTTCAGCCATCTTGGAAACGCACACATCATTATATGCCTTGACTTAACATTCGTCAAAGCATAGTACTTATATAATCTATGGTCAAAGGAAATATGTTAAGTCGAGGATGAATACCACATGTTTGCATTTTGTCCTTGTTATTATTCTTGTCTTCCTTTTATCCCACTTCTTGATTGTATTCCTTGTTATGATGACCTGGAATGTATTACTAGTATACGTGCACAATTCATAACCGCCACCAACCACCACCACCAACAAACCACATACACGCCACTATCACCCACATCTACACCACCATCACCCACACAGATACCATATTCCATCGTGTGTTCGTTGTCCTGGAACTAATATACCATCACAATATCAAATCAAGTGATAGAAAATAAAAGAATGCCATGTATAGGATATTGTGTGTCAGTCACGTTTTCCTTTATAACAGACAATTTACTCACTATATAAACAGAGAACAGTTTGAGTGTTACTGTTGTCAGTAGAGCATGACCGTTAGTGTTACTGTTGTCAGTAGAGCATGCCCGTTAGTGTTAATTTACTGTGTTTATACCCTTTCACCTTTATTTCTACAGATTGCAATACTTTCTCATTGTTCGTTTAGTGAGTTCTATTTCTAGTTCGGTACTTATAAATAGTGATATATTATTTAAAAGACATAAGACACGTTTTTGTTAATAACTCAAGTGTGTCCTCACTGACAAATTGCTTGACACTTCTATTATTCTATTTATAATAGACCATATCTTTCATTAGCATTTTCTTTTTTTCTTTTGCTTCTGCAACTACCCGTGTCCTCCATAAATCCATTAATACATCAAGATGTATCATTGATATCCCCAATGTATTTTTCTTTGGCTTGCAGCTATAATTGGTCCCAAAGTCACGCCATCAAGGACCATGGTAGGGAAATCTAAAATACTTAACGTACGTTATTATAAAAAAATACTCTTTAATTAGCTTTGTCGTAAGAACCAGTTTGCGGTAAAATATATATTACGTATTTAAGACGATACAACCGTTCTACGATGATTCTTCAATTGGTCTATCAGACCGATTTGGAACCAAGAAATCAATGGCATTAATCAATCACCGGCATTGGACCAGTGCAGTCCGTTTAAGTAGTCATTATTCAAGATGGCAGCGTTGATAATTCAAGATGGCGGCCATAGTTAACGTCCAATGATTCAGACATCGGGCATCCGTTGCGAGATTGCTCTTTGATGACCGCCATCATCTGTGGTCATCATTGGCCTGGCGTTGGTCGGGGTTCTGTGATCACGTGTGTGTTGGAGATAAAGCCGGACTAAACACAAGCAATAAGAATGCAGGACAATGCTAAACATTGACGAGACCATAACCGTTGAAGCGGGAGAACATCGGACAAAACCTGGTGTTGTGGTTACACGTGTGTACAATTCTTAAAGATGGCGGGCGACACGTGTTGGATCAGAACCATCAGCATACTGTAGTCACCCGTATCTAACGCGCAGAGCTGGTTCTAATCGGATATGAAACATCGTGGAATAATGGGCAATATCTACTATCAGATCACTATCATTCGACTTATTATGATATACATGTAGATAACTTTACATATGTTCTAATAGTCGAATATATTAGAATATATGTACTCTACTTATGTTATTTTTTCTAAAACAACATTTATTTGAAAGTTTTCGGGATCTATAAATAGCCAACTTTAAAATGGCTATCTGAACATGTTTTACTTATGTTCTGCTGAATCCTTGAACCAAAGGCTATAGCGTGCCTCCTGAATCCTGCACATAGCTTGTGCCAAGGAAACACACTTATAGTCTGTGGTTCAACGATTGCTCTGCTGAAGACGTACGTATTTTCACTGTTGACTTCTGAAATAGCGTCCACCATGGTTCTCTGGCCGTCCAGAGCAGTACACAACAGACGCACTTGAACCCGGATGTCAGCTCATGTCCAGGATCTAGTACGTTGTATTAAACCAGCATGAGTCACGTCCTGGCATCACGACAATGGACGAAGGTTGGTTGTCCATTCTTGAAATTACCATTCGTGATGATGTCACGCGTCCATCGTTCTCAACTGGCCTGAAGAAATCGTTATAAATAATCCCTCGACGTGTATATGCTCTTCAATTAGCGTTGACAAATCCGATGAAAGATCACAATCTCAGTGCGTCACACTTTCCTCCAGTTTTAAATATCTACCAGGTGACAACAAATCGTCATAAATCAAACTCTCGCCATGGCTGCCGTTCTTGAGCGACAGCGTAGAAGACAATGCAGCGCTACCTTTCGTCTATAATGCAAGGAGAAGGATATCACAAAGTCGTGAATCTTCTTACGGTGTTGACACATGATGCGCTTCTCCTTTTCACTGTAAGGAGAACAGTAACGGTTGTTTGTACACTAAACGTGTCATTTCAGATGTCACATATCGATTGCAGTCGTATCTCAAATTAACACAGAACACATATTTATTATACCCGGGTAAGTATTGCATCTCATACTATAATAAATTGAAACTCGGGTAAGCTTTGCATTTAATACAGAAATGTATTTGACGTAGAACACATATAGTACCATATTATACCCGGATAAGCTCCTACTATAATAAATTGAAACTGAGACAATTCTTTGACGTATTACAAATCCGAGGCAAACGAAGACAATAAACTATTCCTCATACAACAGTTTACATGGCTTACTGAACATATATATTATATTACATCCACATTGATAGGGGATTACTTCGATGCACGATCATATATAAGTATAGGTTGCAACGTTGTAGTCAATCCAAATAAACCCTACACGGGGTTTTCATGGCATTAATTAATGTAATGCAATGGATGCCGTTGGAACCATAGACACCACTTGTTTCCCCCCGTTTTCCCCCTTCTTTAACTGCAAACCGTATAATTCCGGCATTTAATAAATACGACTTCCCGGTAAAGTTGAGAAGAAGAAGAAGAAGAATACGAGAAGAAAAAGAAGAAGAAGGAGGAGGAGGATTAGGGGGAGGAGGAGGGGGAGGAGGAGGGGGAGGAGGAGGGAAAATGCACACAAAAAGACATCCAAACCACCCAGAATAGCGGTCAGGTTATCTTCTAAGAACCGCCCAGTTGTTAACAGTGTAAAACACCCCACTGAAATATGTATATAAATTTGAAATCCGTTACCGCCAATGTTACGGCTCGTTGTGCAAGTGCAGTGAACTGAGGCTGGTATAAAGGGGGATATCAGTGAGCAGCGTCGCTTGTCTTTTGTCTGGTTTGGTCACCGGAGAGAACGGTAGGTGTAGGTGGCCAGGTATAGACGTACTCTGGATCATAATGTTAATCAGGAAAGCGTCTGGTCGAGTTGAACTTCATGGGGAAACAAAGAAAATATCATAGATCAAAGTACATTATGCAACGCGCATTTCCAGCATTTAAAATGTCAAAAGGGGGGAAATATTGGTGGAATATCTAGTATGAAATAATCCCAAGCTCTAAACCCAAATTTAAAAGAAAAACGAATATAAGAAAAAGATTATTCTTAAATCATAAAGAAATGAATGCGTTGCTTGTAGGTTATAGGGACAGTAAGTCTCGTCGGGGTCATTTCCGGTGATAGGAAGAATTTCGTCGGTTGCTATGAATGACGTCTGAATCGTGACGTTTTCATGTAAGGTCACAATGGAATGTCGTCAAATGTGTAGCGCATTTAGGTGTTTGACCCGTTTATGTCACCGGATATTGAATGAATCTCTGGCTATCTCGTGCCAACTTACGGTCCCTATTACATATTCAACCGTGTCCATTTGGTACATCGACAACATAATAATTTAAAGCATTATTTATAAATATAGGCCTATTGTTTGTGCTTGTGTTAGTAGGAGCGTTACGTCCCACAAGTTTCTAATACTATCAACGTTAGTTACCACAATCCCCCGTTGAATCAGGTTGACCAAACCCCTACAACCAAGCTATTATGGAAATAACATCCATCTGTGCAAGAAAACCTCAACGCCCGTAGTAAGATGGTATTACCATTGAAATAAGTTGGTCAACGTCCGAAAAGAACAACACACCGACGTTATGATGAATTGTACGTGTGAAGTCTATAATCATAAGTTCGTGTCCGCACGTGTTGTTGTTTTCTCTCTAAGTTAAGCATTATGATATCAGTTAATAAGACCATTGACAAAAATCGGAGAAGCGTAAAAAATATATTTCAGTTGAAAATTACCCACCAGTTTCACTAAATAATGGCGCTATTTTTCTGCGCTGAGTACCACTAGTCAGACCTGGCACGTGACGTGCACGTGCAGTGTCAAAAATACCACGGCGCACGTGCATAACCGATGACGTGCTTGAAAACAATGGCTGTCTATCTACAGCGTTATGGCGGGCGATCTTGCGGCGAGTTATACAAAGGCGGCTAGAGAATGAGCTTATAGTGCAATACCTCCTCATTTCATATACGGCTCGCGTGAATGTCGCGTGTTCGCAACGAGATTTGAATCTCTTAGAAACACACTGTTAATGCCAGAGTGGAGGGTATGGTTTCAAGATGGCTGCGTGTGCTACCGGGTGGCAGCGCCTTTGTTGACACCGAAAACCGTCATGCATTAGACGTTTATCCAGACTCCCACTGCATTTTGATTTGAAATCAATCCGCGGAGCTTACAGGGGGTTTCATGAAGACATGTTGACGAGGCACTAATGACCTCATATGACACAAGGCAGTGTGTGCAATTGGAACGTGCGATCTCTGGTCAGGTTAGTTGATGTCATTCAACTTGACAAAACGATGGAAATTAAGCTTCATGCATTTTGAGGATTTGTGCATTGACTTTTCACTAAGCTACTCTCGTTCGACGTCAACTTTAGCTTTAGAGTTAAGTTACATTAAGAAAACATTAATAAAACCTATTGCTTGAAATCTAAGAGTATATTATAGGATTTCAGGCGAATATCAGAAGGAATTAATTCTTGTTTGACGCAGAGAATTGACAATTGAGAATAAAACTTGATTCCATGGGTTGCCAAGTAACACTTCATTTGACATGGTGTCGCTATCAACTAGAACGTTGGTTACGCCAGCGCCCTATTATTTAATACAAGAAACGCCTGTCGACCTGTTTAACACATGGAAAAGTTGTGAACGTAAAATGACACTAAAAATACGTAAAGTGCTCAGTTGTCAGTTAGGATCCATAGAACGCCATCTGGTGGTGAGAAAGATTCGACCTTGACCTCAGAAAACGTGGCGCGAAGCACTCCGTGCGACTTTATGATTGATACGGTCTAATTTCTTCTGTTGATTACACACAAAAAAGAACAGGTCTGTCAATAAAGGTGACGGTGTTTACACGAAAGGACCGACATGAAACCACAATCACGACAGTATTGATTCATGCAGTGGAAAGTTCTCAAAAATGGATGTCGACGTAACGCTCATATCTGCGTTGACCAAGTAATAAAGATATTTACAGAAAACTTGGACAGTTGTTTGGACAACCAACAATAAATTTAATCTCTGGGGAGGCTTTAATTCCACCGATGTATCCCAGAAACCAGGACTAAACATTGCACGTGTCCCCTATTAAAGGCTCGTTCGACATTGAAAGAGGACAAATAAACAGCGGTGAAGATGTCGGCGTGATCTAGAACTATGATGCATGTGAATCGGCTGTCTGGTTAAAACCTGATTGTTGTCACATAGTCGTTGTATTCCTATGTTTGTCATATCCTCTACTTTCCAACCACAGCATGTCACTGAAATAAAGACATCATCCATTGCGTTAATTTATAGTCTCTTATAAATACATCGAGCCCCGTACATATACCTTTGTCCATGGCAGAACAGAACAGGATTTTATTCTCGTGAAAAAGCACATCATGTGATATAATGAGAAAACAATGAAACACATTTTAACAAGTTTTGAACATACAATGCATATCTATAACATTTACAGCATACATACTCCTGCTTAGCCTTTAGTACATATAATCTGATAACTGTAATAGCCCCAGATATATAACCTTTGTCGATGGCGATCCATAGTCCTCGCCTTAAAAATAGTTCATTCATGTGAAAACCCATCTATACATGTTGTGAAACTGTCTGCGCGACTTGCCTCTGGCCATGATGGAAACCTTATGTCAGGAACGCTGCCATCAGATTTTCCCTTCCGTAATAACCAAGGTAAATTACTGGCGTGTGCTTCTGTAGAATGGATAACTACAGGACCCGAGCCGATCGTGTAGAAAGAAGGGACGGACCGTGTTCTCGTAATCATAATGCCGTAAACAGAAGTCAAAGGGATCGCGAGGTGGGCGAAAAATCAAAGCATTAGAACTAAACTGTTTTGTCTTTCCAAGCGTGTTCGAACAATTCTCAACAATATGTTCGAGATGATTAGAAAGTATGAAGTGTCTAACAAGGGTCCTGTCTAGAAGGCTGTCGTTAAACGAAACAAAAGACGCGAAAGAAGTTTTACGTTAAAGCGTTTTATACGTCCGACGAAGCGGTAAGAAATTTCCAAGAGAGGACTGCGGCAGGGAAACCTTCTATGTCCCTCGTTATTTTCATGGTGAGATAAATATACTATATGGGATCATAAAGCCGTTTCAGTGACAATGCATATCATCATAGTACAAACAGAAGCATAGAAATATACGTAGTTATATTTACCTACTTACAAGCTAAACGGGGGCGGGTATGAATACAATGAAGTGATAATCATGCAACACAGGGCGTCTGAATAGGCTCCACGGAGAGGATAGCTGACACGATTGTCGATTATTTGGTCTACCTGTCTGGCATTAAATCTCCTGGTGTGGAATACACGCGTGTTCCAACCTACTGGGCCCATTCTCTTCTCCCAGACCATGCTTGTAAAAGGCGCCCCAACACGCTTCTGGTCGACATTCACTGGGGTGAGCTATTTTTTTAATGAATGTCCTGGGAACTTGGCAGCTCGGTCCGGTTTAGAGATCTCTGTCAAGAAAACAAGCAGCGTGATTAATGGCCCTCGGCCAGTGAGGAATATTTATGAAGGGCAATAGGCTGATTAATTTTGACATGTCAAGAAACATCATTTCTAACCTTTGTGTCCTTGTCTTTGATGTGTCGATTGTTTTGTTTAGGGATGAGCAGAGAATATGGTTAGTGTTGACTGTGTACACTGAGATACAAGCTGCCGACAAGGTATTCCATTATATAGGGCCATGTTCATTGGAACTCCGTGTGTAGAGCACGAGTCAATGCCCATGTTCTGGAAGCTATCGTACACGTAAGGACATCGGGAATACTACTATTCCAATAGTCCATTGTATTCTACTGTACATTGAAATATATCAATACTAATAGTATGTGTATCTCATAATTGTATTGAATTGTATGTTCTCTATGTCACTATAACGTGAATTTTGAGAATAAAACTATTAGATTTAATTCGTTACTACTTCGTTGAGGAAAATGAGACTTTCTGGATCATCACATTTTCCCACACGAAGGCTTAACGTTTTCGTTATGAATACGATAGATTCGGGAACATAGCCCCAGAGTTGTTGCTACACAATATCAATATAATTTAGTCCAACAAAATATACATTATTATTTTTATGATTTAGTGAATATATTGTAATATGTATGCAGGCATGTGGGCGCTTCCCCTTGTGTTTAGCACCTTTTGATATAATATTTCGATTTTCTTTTTAGCTCGACTAGAAAAAGCGGTCAAACTCACTCCACGTCCTTTCACTATTGGCTCACGTGTGAACCTACACTTCGTAAATCCACATATCCGTATGGTAAATTATTTAACACGTTTCCGTGGCAGTAATACCGACCGCACACTGGAGATTCTGCGTCGGCCGACGGAAATCCCCAGTGTGCGGTGGACGGCGACTGCGATTTTTAGTCTCGCCGACCGATCTCACA
>JAUTBX010052664.1:0-12894 GCA_032361465.1 Lepetodrilus tevnianus | reverse complement strand
GAGTACGATCTAATGCTAACTATACCACGTAGTACCAGTGCTTCGCTTAGTTTTGGTTCCAATCCGCTACGTTGACGTCACACGGTCACGTGACTGCCTTGCTCATTAACTTTCGGGATTGGCTCGTGCGTGTTGCCGGGGTCATACTTTAAACGCGAATAAAAGTTGTTTTCGTGAATTGTGAATGATAAGGGTTTTGTTTATGTAATCTATGATACAATATTGTTTAGTTTTATTTGAAATGAGCATTTTGATAATTTGTGTTTACATGTCCTTAACTTCAAAATACGTCGATTCACCGGTTTGACACACCGGTTTGACACGGTTTGACACACCGGTTTGACACACCGGTTTGACACCGGTTTGATAAAACCGAAAAGCGATATATTTTATGTCTACTTCAGAATGGTTAGAAGCGCTCGTAATATAATGATTACTGTTGATATTCAAGGGCAGCTAACTCTAAATAATGTTTGTAACAGGCTTTGTTTACAGTTTACTTCTGGGTCAGGTGTGTCTTGTTCAACTGTTCAACTGTTCAATACGTTATTGCCAATGGAAATATTACTTTACCAGTCATCACATAATCTCTGTCGAATGCTGAACGAGCTATGCAACGTACTATTCAGATCGATGTGACCTGTTCTAGACTAATGAGTTATTTTCGTGGTTACAATGTAACTTACATTTACATGATAATTATTAAATTAATTTGGCCAGTCAATAAATATTTCCCCCGACAGCGGTGTACGTTTCAGCTGCCCAGATAGCAAACCTGACGTCAGAACACGTCGGACCTGTTTATCCAGCAGATATAACGTCATAACGTCGCTGACCAATAAGACGTTATATCGACCGATTTGGGTCGGCTTGGGGTTGATAAGAAGTCTTTTTTTTGGTCGGCCATGTGTCGACCAAACCGACGTTATATCGACAAATTTTTCGCCAGGCTTTGCTATGTAGGTAGTTGGTAAAAACATCCAACTGAGTATTTGACGCTACACATCCACAGTTAACGATAAGTGTCATTAATATATTGTTTTTCCTAGAGAACCACATCTAGCACCAGTACAGCAGTTACATACAATTTGCTTCCATGATTACACCCATGACAGTTTTGTCTCTGTTACAGATACCGATCACAATATGGCGTGCAGCAAAGACCTGAACCATCCCGATTTGGTGCAACGCCTGGCCGTGGCTAATGCCAAGTTTGCAGGCAGACTCTTTCGACTGATCTCCTCGTCTGCCGCTGGGAACAACCTGTTTCTGTCGCCCTGCAGCGTATTGACTCTTCTGGCGATGACATTTACAGGCGCACGGAACAAAACAGCTGCACAGATGGAGTCGGCTCTGGGATTCTCCGAGCTAAAGGAGGACATCCACCTTGCTTTTAAGGAATACAGGATGTTGTTGACGGGAGCTATACCAGGCTGTCTGGTGACCACTGCCACAAAGATGTGTGTCAGGAAGGACAAGGTATTGTCGGAATTGTTTCTCCACAAAGCAAACTATTTCGGAGCAGAAGCTGAATTGTGCGACTTTGTTGGGAATCGAGAGATGGTTTGTACCAAAGTAAACTCTTGGATAGCTGAAGAAACAAAAAACATGATAACAAACGTGTTATCTCCCTATTCCATCAGTGCAGATACTTCCCTTTTGTTAATCGATGCCATCTATTTCAAGGGTACATGGGATAGCACATTTGATCCAGAGTTAACTCAGTCCGAGACGTTCAATGTTTCTTCTTCCAAGAAGGTTTCTGTTGACATGATGCACAATTCAGACCTTTTTGAGTATTCAGCTTTAGGCAGCTTGAAAGCAACAGTCTTAAAACTCCCTTATAAGCAGGATAACCTTGTTATGGTAATACTCTTGCCGTATGATATTAATGGACTTGATTTTGTCGAGGAAAATGTGGACCTCTACGATATTTCAAGCATGAATTTCCAGAAACAGGAAGTGGATATTTCACTACCTCGGTTCAAAATGGAGTCCAGCCTTGACCTTGAAGACCACTTGGAAGCAATGGGTATGTCGTCTGCCTTTGACCCGACAGAAGCAGACTTCACTGGTATTGACCAATCAGGTATTCTGACCTTGTCCAAGGTGCTTCACAGGTCGTGTGTGGAGGTCAACGAGCTGGGAACTGAGGCAGCGGCCTGCACCGTCATGGACTGTTGTGATGGCTGCACCATGACTCCGCCCAAGCAGTTCGTTGTCGACCATCCATTCATGTTCTTCATCAAGGATAACAGAAGTGAAATGATACTGTTTGTAGGGAAGATGGTCAATCCGAAGGACTAGATAAGACATCAGATCCAGTAGAAGATTGAGGTGCAGTTGTTGCTCTCCATGGTGTGCACATGATGAACTGTTTTAGCCAGTGATGACCTCATTTGCAAACAGTAACTGTCTATGTGTCAGTATGAAAAAGGTATCCATGGCAACAGATGAGCTTCATTGAAAAGGCCTGGAGGTGTCAGTTGTTTTACGGGTATATGGAATTATGGCAAACATTAACATTTGTAATTAATGCCATCTTTTCAAGCTAACTTGATTTTATTCCCTTCGTCATCCTTTGCACTCATTACTAAATTCCCAAAATAAATCCATCCATCCATCGAATGTTTCACAAACTTAGTTGGTGGCAGAACTAGTCTAGTCATTGATCCATGACATAGATCCATCAGATTCAATGGCTCATGTTTCATTGTGTATAGTCTGATTATAGAACAATGTGACTAATATTGGGAACTGTTATTGAAAAAATAGAATGTGATGGATTTTGGATGTATGGTGAATTTCCACTGCATAAAAAAGATCTTGAACTTCAAATAATTGTTAGATTATACTACAAATGGAACTGAAGGCATCTTGACTTAATATCACATGTCATATTTTTGGAAGTATAAATTCACCATTCATCCAAAATCTGTCAAATTCTATTATCATATTCACCATTTTTTATATGCATACATGTAGCTTTCATAAAAACTTCAATCTCAGTAAGGGTATTGTGATGTATTTATAATTGATTTCACAATATGTATAACAGGTGATCAAGCATTTGTCAGGACATCAACAAATATACATAACTCAAGGTACTCTCACATTAATAGTCTGGCGAGGATAGACTATATACATGTATCTCACATGTATCTCAAATATCTCATTTGATGAAATTGGTAACACACATACTCACACACCCACACACTTAACAACAACAACCACACGCACTTCCTATTGGAAACACCAAGGGCTGATTTGCAACCGGGACCCCGTTCTTGAGTTGACACGACACGAGAACGGAGTTTCGAACATCGAAAACCAACACAAGAATTTCACTCCCCACTTTTTGGAGGGTTGGTGCAGGATCGGACGAGAACACACTCGGTACACACTTCAGCGTTCGCAACCGAGAATACGTTTTCTCGGCTAACTCGAGAACAACTCGAGAACGTGGTTATGAATACGCTCCAAATGTCCGACAACCACATGTTCAAGTGTGTTTTTCTAACTCAAGAGTAGCATTCAACAGCTCTTCATCGCTGAGTTCCTCCGTGGACAGTAATGTCCTCTCGACCTCATCAGCAGCCCGCATCATCTCGACCTCATCAGCAGCCCGCATCATCTCGACCTCATCAGCAGCCCGCATCATCTCGACCTCATCGGCAGCCCGCATCATCTCGACCTCATCAGCAGCCCGCATTATCTCGACCTCATCAGCAGCCTGCATCATCTTGACATCAGCAGCCTGCATCATCTTGACATCAGCAGCCTGCATCATCTCGACCTCATCAGCAGCCCGCATCATGTCATCATCGTCACAGTCTGAGTCCATGCTGTCATCGCTGTCTTGAAAGTAGTGACTGGGAAGAACCTCAGAAGGCAATGGGCAGTCTGGAAGAGTCAACAGTTTCAAAATGAAGTTTGTGTGTCAGGAGGTGTATGCCAAACAGACATAAACCTACTACGAGATAGCAATGCTGGTTCATCATTGTAAATTGTTCTGGCTTTACTCTTATACTCTGTAGGGTAAAGTCTGGCTCTGCTTACCGTCAGATTTGAAGTTTGTGGCCTTACAGTCAGGGTCATGACACTTCTGATAGTAAACGCCGGACTTCATGTCCACACACAGCCTGGCAACAGAGGAATCAGAATGGTATGCTTATAATGGGAGGGAAACCCACAATTTATGGCAGGTTTAGGTAAACTATGAGTGGCACCATAGTGTCTCCCTCACTATTTTTCATAGTGCCTCCCTCTTATAGAACTACCAGGTACACATTACGCAGACGATAACTGGCCGTTAGGGTGGAATAAATCAAACATTCAATGCTAACTATGACGTACATAGACACAGGATATAGACATAGGATATTAAAACATGCAGACGTACATGATGTTGTTGCTGCGATGCCGTCTTTGAACATTTGCACACCATCGGTACTTGGCAATGTCGTAGATCAGCAGCTCTCCTTGAGTGAAGTACGTCCAGTGACGAATGAATCCGTTTTTACCCGAGTTGCTGACTGTCCTTGAGATAAAGTCGTCTATTTCTGGATATGGCGACATTGTGTAGCCCTCTATAGTGCCTAGTCAGTATAGGAATCGGCCAATATTAGAAATTGTCGTCATATTTGTAGTAAGTGTGTCATAGATTTATTATGATTTTTTTGCCATTTGCGGTTGTATTTCAACCATGCTAGAACACAGAAATTAATGTACAAAAGAACATTCATTTGAAACAACAACTTTTTTAAATAATGTTGTACGCTTTTATTGCCAGGTGTGATTATAAAATGTTCCTACTGGTCAGGGTTACTGGTTCAGTAGGTAGAGAATTGAGCTTTGGACTTGCAATCCAGCAACTTAGGTTCAAATAACATACATAAGGACGAAACAATCTCCACTATAATAGCGGCTGAAAGTCGGTCATGGAATTTCAAAGGATATCATGTAAAACTAGGAATTCCGGTGATAGCTAATTTGCTAAACAGAATTCCAGGCATGGGATTGATGAAAACTTCAGATAAAATCTAATACGAGATTACAAATAATCGTATCCTTAAATTTCTGTTTGATTCAGAGATGCATTATATTGTTCAGCATGGTTCACGGGTAATAAATCGGGATGCAACGTAAGGTACGTAAAAAATACCTCGGCCATGCACATTTCGCCTATATGCTTATCACCAAAATCAGTAATCTGAGCACGTCTAAAAATAGACTTTCAGCCCCTATAACATACTAGTACTGTAGCTTTGATGTGATCCACCATCTTGTTTGAGGTTTTTGGCAGACAATATTCGTCTACAATTCTCATCTTTTGAACCAAAAGCCAGAATCTGCATCTTCTCTGTGAAACTGAAAATAATAAAAAATGAATATTAATTCGCTTGTCACTTAGAGGGTCACTTACAGAATGATCGTAGGACTCTGAGAGTTGTATTTCCTAACCATGTGTAAGGAGCTATGCCTCTCATAGGGCAACAATCATGTAGGGAGGCAGTCTCGATGTTTTTCTGCCATTTACATTACAACATTACTGCAAGAATGATGAAATACTCACTCTACATTTGAGATGAGAGAATCAGAGAACAGAGCAAAGGTCGCCTCTGTGTTCTGATCACCTCTGTGTTTGTAGGTATTGTCTGCAGATACTTCAAATGGAGTCTTCTTTCCAAGTTTGGTTGATTTCAGCAATCTGAAGTTTCTGTTCTTGGTATAGACCCCTAAAGACCGTGGTAATAAAAGCATGACAGACCTAAATTAATAATGAAGCAAACAAAATATTAATGAAATTTAATTTGTATTTAATAAAACTATTGTAAACTGTTACGATCATAATATTAATTTGAAACTATGGATCACACATTCGGTTCAAAATGTAAAACTCGATAAATACAGAACTTGCCCATGTCGCACAGAACTCTCGCATGTCACACAGAACTTGTCCATGTCACATAGAGATCACCCATATCACACAGAACTCACCCATGTCACACAGAACACACCCATGTCACAGAACTAGCCCATGTCGCACATAACTCACCCATGTCACAGAATAGCCCTGTCTTCCCGTTCTTGCAGGAAACTACCAATGATTTTAACTCTTTAGTGGTGAACCTGCTCATTATGTCCATGGTTAATGTCTCGTTCTTATCACAAGTGTTCTTATCATCATCAGCTTCTTTGCTTGGACTCTCAAAACCGTGACCATTTCTATCTGGCGACTTAGACGAATCATTCTCATTGTTCACATCAGGGTGTTCTGAATGATCGTCTACTGATGTGGATTGCATGCAGCCTTGTAACTTGGTTTTCACAGGTGGTTGAACTGTGGAACTGGTGACCTCTGAACTGCAGGAAGATGGTTGAACTGTGGAATTGCCTTCTGTACCACAGGATGATGGTTGAACTGTGGAACTGGTGACCTCTGTTCCACAGGAAGATGGTGGAACTGTGGAATCGCTGGACTGTGATACTTTGTCCAGGAGTTTGCCAAAAATATACGTGATGAATCTTCCTGTTAAACAAAGGAAAACATAAATTACTACACAAGGCCCAATTTCTCAAAAAGTACAACTCATAACAATGGTACCGTATATCGTGGGTCATATAGCCATACGGTAGGTGAGTTAAGTGGGCCTATTATATATGGTATAAGCTCACGACCTTCTCTGCAACTTTCTAAGCACTACATGAGATTTTTACTCGTAGCGGTAACTGAACTCAAATATAAAATTTGCTCTGTACGACAGTACGTTGTAAATTGATTACGGTATATTTTTAGCTAAAATTTGAGTTGTTTATTTATCTCCAGGAAAAGAAATTTCTGAGAATGCATACAAATGTAATTATTTGAAGAATTCATGTACATATGGTGAAATGTTGGTAAACTTTACAATTTGAAATGAAATCGGATGAGACGTACCAGCATGGCCGTTGTCTCTGAATGTTGCGTGTGGGAGTTGGAAGATTAGGTGACGACTAAACTTCTGCTCCGTGCTACAACACAAGAGTTGTCGCCATACATCATGGACATCACTTCATGGACATCACTTCATGTATTTCTATATAATTCCTAATCACACCAACATGAATACATTGACTTCTTTAATTAAGTATATATTCAGGTTTTGTTAATATCATGAGTATGAGGTTATGAACAAAAAAAATATATTTTTAGCTATACATGACATAAAATTGACAGTATGCCTTTAAAAACAGAGCGTTAAACTGACCATGCATCAAGATCCAGCACATCCTGTCTGTCGCAGCTGATGCTAAACTGGGCCTTGAGCCAAGTGCACACATACTGTAACAATACAAGCTGGAATCAGTCATAACTTCAAATGTGAAATGAAATACTTAAAGGGACAACATCACCATTTCATATTGTCTTAATAATGTATGTATTCTATTAGAAACAAATATCAAATAGAGGTATGCAAATATATGACAAAAAGTAGTTTCTTTCTTTCTCATCTTCTGTGGATTGCTGAAATTTTACAGATATATGGCGTAACTGTTTCTGAATCTGAAGCTTGGCTATGAGTCTGAAATCTAGTTACTAGTATATGTTGGTCCTCTTACTGCTATGAAAGTGTCCACCATAG
Organism: Lepetodrilus tevnianus; assembly: GCA_032361465.1. NCBI lineage: Eukaryota > Metazoa > Mollusca > Gastropoda > Lepetellida > Lepetodrilidae > Lepetodrilus > Lepetodrilus tevnianus. The sequence continues at coordinate 5,269 of JAUTBX010052664.1, read as the reverse complement.
CCGACCCGTTGCTGTTCACATTAACCTCCGTGGCAAACTCCAGATCAAAGTACAGCTTGCACACAGAACCTGTAACCGAACACAAGAAGCAGAGAATGGGTACCCGGAAGGGACCTAATCAACCTAGCTCACGCTGAAATGGGCTGGTCACCAGATACATTTACTGATGTAAGCGGGGCAAGTTGGCTAGAAATTTGCCAGGTAACTTGCAAATACAGCAGTCTAGCTGCTTTGAAGTACTTTAACCCTCTGAATGCTGAATGCAACTGGAGATACCCTAAAGAGCAATTGCTGTGCCTAATCCAGCAGGGAGAGGGTTAATCGGATTGCGTCAAACCTGACCAATTTAGCAAAAGAAACACCACTATTTGGAGAATTACAAGATTTAAATACAGTATTCACTTACCCTCTGGAATGACTTCATAATGGTGCCGGACCTCGGCCTTCAGCTGACTGTAGGAAAACAAAACAATGTATAGTTGTGTTCATTTAAATAGCCCTCATGTATTTTTTCAATTGATAAATTACATGGGTGTCGCAGCCAATAGTGCTTAATATTTTCGTGAGAGGACCCATACCCCAGCAGATTCTGGTTATGTAAACAGTGTACAGTGGTAGCCGGTAGTGACTAGTGACTAGATCAGACTTACTAGACTGTCAGTAGTGCTACAGTAGCAGTGCAAAGACTCGGTACCTGTAGTAATGCCAGAAGACAGGGTAGCTGGCCACGAGGTACATCCTTTGTCCTCCATCCTCACCAAAATGCTCACTCTCATAGGCAAACACATGAAGACTGTCCTGTACAACAGATAGGCAAACAGTAACACTCTCATATATATGCAATATGAGACCATACCGCTATCTCGTCGATTTAGTATGCGCATAGAACATTTGAATGATTTATTTCAGAATCAAGCTGTTCTGAGGTCACATTGTTGTAATTTTTCTAGGTTCTACATGTGACATTGTTCATGATTTTTACGTGAACACTGATGTACAGCTGTCACTGACAAGAACATGTATAGATACATTGCAAGCAAAACCACCAATCGACAATGAGGGAAATGTTCTTACATTAGTCTTCTTCCTGACAAAGTCAAAGGCATCCTGTTGGCGGTAGAAAGCTTTCCAGTCTGTGTTTGGTCCTGTGATTCTGAAATATCATAGAAGAATATACTAAACAGTAAACACTGACTTTCTATCCATATGAATTATGATTGATCATAAAATACATCATAATTTTGGATATCTATAGTGAGGTAACTACAGAAATGTCCTATTTGGCAAAAGCAATGGCCTCTATGCCAACAACAATGTCCTCTCTTCATACAACAATGTCCTTTGCCTATAACAATGACAATGTCCTCTCTGCCTACCTTGACTTGAAGCTCTGTGGAAGCTTCTCCTCTTTGAACTTCTTCACTCTGCTGTCTATGGTGTGCTCCAGCTCACGTCGCCTTCTGAACACAAGAAACATGATCATCAAATATACTTGGGGATGTGCTCACGCTTCGCCAGATCGATGTGAGTAGTACCTTCCATATAATTTTGCATAAACAATTTCAGATATTGAAAATTTGAATGAAATGGAAATATAATGATGATGATGATGATACCTCAATAACACACATAACATGTTTACATGAATAAGTTTCGAATAAATTAAATATAGTCATAGTGCATAAAAATAAAAATAAATAAAAATATTACTATTAATAATAATCCTAGATCTATGATCGAGTAGTATCATTATGTCATGAATGAAGTCTAGAAACAACAACGGACACTTCGTCCACATTATTGTGAGTTAGTCTAATGACTAACAGTGTTCGAATTAATAGGGGGTCTGGCGGTCATTTGAAAATCTGCAATGTTAAAGGTATCTGCGTGACCCCCTGAAAATGACAGATTTTACCACCTTTAACATTGGGCCTATGGAGAATGACCCCCCCTCATTATTTTCATTATTTCGAACACTGACTAATGAGAGTGTGATCGGAATCACCCTAGGCTAGACAAAGTTGCATTGGTTCCATAATGCTTTGATATAGTTGAATGCACATGGTGCGATAGATGTCTACGGTGAGTGAGTGAATATGGAGTTTAATGATGTCGCTGCAGGAATCTTTCACCCATTTGCGACGAAGATGTCTACGGAATACCAGTGATCTACAACTGCCTCAGTGAATTGCACTTTAAAAGTTAATTCAGCAAGTTCCATAGCAACTGATAGATATATGGTACCCATAAAATGTAAACAATAGAAATAATATAATTAAATTACCGTTTAGATTTTCTATCATAAAAGCGATTCACTGAAAGTTCATTTGTTGTCATTTCCAAAATAGCAAATCTGGCATCAGAAAATAACAGCTACTAGTGCTAACAAATCATAGTGTTTTTATTCCCTGATACGTGTAAACAGTAGATTTGAGTATTGCTTCTTTATCATTATCATCTGCCTCATTATCTATGATCAGACGAGTTTGAAACTGTTTCTAAAAACTTCTTCAAAACAAAACTACCGCCAAGTTTACTCTTCTGCGTGTGGAAATCGATAAATGCACATTTTGAGTAAACAATGTGAAACGAAAAAGAAATTAATGATTATACATGTAATATTATCAACTCTAACATTAGAATACCTTCACTGCATCGTCATCCATGAATTTACATATGTTATATTTCTATTAATAAAACTACATAGTAGTATAATATGTATTCTGCTAAACTCTTCAACATTGATAAATCCGTATTTCGTTCACTAAAAAAACGAAAATTCACGGGAAAACCCATGATAAACTGGTTAGTTCACGTTTATGCGATACGCTTCATTTTACTGAAGACTGGGCCCATGTGTGGTAGTGAGTAAAACATGGATGCTCTAGAAGGTCTAAAACAAGATTTTAAGCGCATCGTCCAAAGGGCAACTTCTTCAGACACAGATCTATCGTTTACTACAATCCTAAAGCAAGATCCCACGCCGACAATGCCTTTGCAAGAAGCAGGCAGAAGTATTTCTCGGCAGGAAATAGTGGCAAAACTTATCTCGACCCTTATTGGGTTGGCTGCTTCTTTCACTATTACGTACTTCGGTGTAAAGTACTTGGTGAATGCCATGGATCCCACACGTAAAGACAAGAAAGAAGCACAGGACAAAGTGATTAATTCATTTTCCACTGATTGTCATTGACTAAGTTGTTGAGTAATGTGTAACTTCCCTGCTACTGATCAATAGTGTTGAATCTAGATCATTCTCATGCATGCTTCCTACACAGATGATGAAATATTGTTTTCCAGATGTCATTTTCCAAATTATAATGAACTTGATGAACGCATATTTGTATTATTCAATATTGCCAGGTTGTTTGTTACTAGATGCTTACAGATATAGGAACTATTTCATATAGATATATTTGTATCTGACCTCGTTTCATAAAAGTAGTTTTATGTTTAATAATAATATTTACATTTACCATGTTTAATTAATGTTGATACGTTGATGGCAATAGTAAGCCATAGTTTAATGAATGCATCATGTGCATGGCATTTCACTGTACACAAATACTCTCACGGTCATTCAGTCCCCAATCCATTTATAACTCGTTCACCCCCACCAAATTTGTATCAATATTCATTGATATCATCGTCGCAAATGGGTGATAGATTCCCGCAGCGATGTTAAACTCCATATTCAACCACACATCAATCACTCATATCTTGATATTAAGCCGACGATTCTGCATCGATAAGGTTCAGCCATTTTGAATTCCACACTTTCCATGCTTTCAGAATTATAATTTTAATTTATAAAGTATTGTTTTTTTTCCTGTTATTATTTTACCGGTATTAACTAGTTTATTTACTGTTTACAGGCACAGAAGATGCTGAGTCGTCTTGGTGTGGGAAATGTAAAGCAGGTGATTATACCATTACCATTCATAATCAGCAGTTCAATACATTTAGTCATATCTTTGTTTAATATTCACTACTATTATTATTATTACTATTACAACAGCTGACAGACTACGAGCTCTGCATCGCCTCCAACCTGGTGGATCCGCGGTCTATCGAGATATCGTGGGAGGACATCGGAGGTCTGGACAACTTGGTGAAGGACATCCGGGACACGGTCATCCTCCCGTTCACCCATAGCAGTCTGTTCCGCAACTCACAGCTCCTACAGCCGCCAAAAGGTTGCAACTACCGCAAATCATTCAACATTTATTAGCATAAAGCTTTAACTGTGTTAAAATGAATAATTAATTTCTCTTCAGCTTTATGTTTCATTTGTTAGTATTATTCGATGTTCAGTGATTTTAGAATTACCAGTATTCATTGTTAGAATTGTTTACTGTTGTTGGCATAGACTTTTCATTCCATGTATGTTATGGGTGTTAGACTTTCATGTCGTTACAATAATTAGTCATTCTTTAAACTTAGTTAATTTCAGCAACAGTTTATGATTACCAAGATTTAACACCAGTATTGTGGGAAGTGTAGTAAAATCTGTAGTGATTAGATTCAAAGATTAGTCTAGATAATTACAGATTCACGTGAGTATGTGTAAATAATTAGTAAAGTATTAATAAATAAGCTATCTGTTCTGGGCCCAATTTCTCCAGGCATTTTTTTGTCGGAGTTTCAGATTGAGTGAGGTTTTGCATAAATATTGAGATATATTTCTATTAATATTGATATGATGTAATATTTCAGGTGTGTTGTTTCTATTAATGTTGATGTAATGTAATGTTTCAGGTGTGTTGTTTCTATTAATTTCAATGTGATGTAATGTTTCAGGTGTGTTGTTTCTATTAATTTCAATGTGATGTAATGTTTCAGGTGTGTTGTTTCTATTAATTTCAATGTGATGTAATGTTTCAGGTGTGTTGCTACATGGACCACCTGGTTGTGGGAAGACTATGTTAGCCAAGGCTACAGCTAAGGCAGCAGGTGGGTGGAATACTCGATCATTAATGTAGCAGGGTCTGATCCTTTATAAACAACCAGTCTGCTGGGGGTGATGTTCTTTATTATAGTTGATGAAGATGGTTATAAAATATATAACAACCCTGAAACAATGGGTATACAATATAGTACAGGTATAAATAACATATTCAAATATACACAACAACAGCATTATATACATATATATGCTGTACTTAATACTTAACACTTAATACTTGATATAGTACAGGTTGGGGAAACTCACAAACGAGCTATAATAGCTACAACGAGCTATAATAGCTAGAAGGAGCTAATAATTTTA
>JAUTBX010052553.1:0-12903 GCA_032361465.1 Lepetodrilus tevnianus | reverse complement strand
CAAGGGGGAGATAACCCGATAATGGACGCGCTCGCATTGTTCTGCACACACCGCAATAAAGGATCCATGAAAGAGGTACGTACAGACGACGGGGACAATGATCAGAATTCCGCCAAAAATTGCTTTCGCGGAACTGCAAATTGAATGGAATTTTAACGGCTTACTTATACTTGCTAACATCCCATTCTTCCGAGGCTTCCATATAGTATTATGTCGTACCAGTATGCATTTATGTTTTCGATAAAAATTGAGTATGAAATCGTACTGAGAAAAGTTTCGTAATCTCTGGCCCTGGTTTCGGAAAGTCGGTCAGCGTTCTGTCAGGATAGAGTAAGTAGCTCATTGGTCAATTAAAGCCTACCTAGATAGCTTTAAAATGACCAGTTCGTTCCTGAAGTACTTTGCGATCAACTCGAATATCAAAGCCAATTCTTCAGTGGTTATCATTGAAATAAATGATGCCAATTAGACCTCCGAAGCGAAGGGAGACGATGAAAGATGCTACTAGTATTAGTTTTAGGAATCAACTACTAGTATATCATCGTAACGTCTGTTATCCGCACCAGCAATTGAGGTAACTTACTACGATATATTTTAGTCAGTTATTGAGTGTATAATCTAAATGATGAAAAACTTAAAAAATGAATACGTTACCTGACAAAGTCTAAAGTTATATATACGTGTTATCTTAAAATTTTGAATCATGAGTTAGTATTTCGTTAACATTGCCTTGCATATCCACTCTTGCAATCCATACTTGTTTAAAACCATTGTTTTGATGTATAATGCAAGTATATATATGAACATCTGAAACACAAGTCAAGTCCATTGTAAACACCCATTTCGGTTGACAGTATAAGTGTGAACTCATCTACTAAATCAGAGTTCTAAATTTTGGTTTTACGAGTAAGGCCTCCCACAGCTAAAACACTTTAGCACAAACACAATTTTGTTTCCATTTTTTTCTCTCTCCAACACGCCATTTCGAGTTTGAGACAAACTTGTATGTCGACTGTCAACTGGCCTTAACGTAACATCTGCTTAATGACGAAAAATATCCCGAATGGTCAAAAACAAAATGCCGTGAACAGGCGTAATCAAATCAGAGATGACATGATATGGCAAGAAAACGACAGAGGGCGCTTTTTAAACGATCGCCAAGGGAGACAAGCACATGACGGTGCCACCTTTGAACGATGCGTTCGTCAGCCTATAAATACAATGTTTGCTTTTAAGTGAAGGTAACTGAGAATGGAGACCGCAATGACTCTAAGCAGAGTTGACGTCAGATGAGTTGTTTCCCTAAAGTGTAAACCGTTCTGTCGGAACTAAACACATTGAGAGCACATGTTTGGATCAGCCGCCATTTCCCGGACACGTCTTCGTATTCCATTATCTGCGGATCGATAATCAGTTTGAAGCTACCTTTTAAATTATCCCAATTTTTACGTTAATTTGTGAAGTATTTCAAATGAACGGCGGTATGACACTAATACGATTTATGCCCAATGACAAATTGGCATTAGTCCCAGAAGCGCTTGAAGCTTTTACAGAAGTTTTTAGTCAGCGGAATCCTTGGTTTGAACACGACTGGGTCCCCCGGGACGGTATCACACGTACCGACTGTCAGGGGTAGAACGCTAATGCGAATTAGGGAACGGAGTCAGAAGGAAATCGTCTGTATACTCGGAACTGTTACAGAATTTCATAAATATTTGATTCCTCTTGTCATTAGAATGATGTCCATCGTTTCACCGCGATCAATCTCGACATGCATTTATCTTGGTGAAAAATTCCCCTTCCGTGAATCGACGAAGCGTCCTCGCTGTGGAGGCGCTAAATCGACGCCTCTTAACTTTTGATGAGCCGACACCTATGTGACGTCATCGCCTCGTTTATCACGTGTTCTCGTTGTCTGCCAACTGCCCTTCCACTCCCTGTCAATTGAAGTCTTAATGAATGAACAAGCACCGGGCGATTCAACGACGTGGCAAGAATCGCTTCGGTTCGTTTCCGAATTCCTGTACGGTAATTGTGATTAACTATCATGCTTGGGGAGCAAGGTGTGAAATGAAATTATTCTCATAGCAAAGAGAAAACCGATGTTTCGGCTCCGGGCTCGCGATTAACGCACTGTCATTTTCAATTAGAAGGGTCTGATGTTTGCGAGCGAGTTTCCGTATGTAATAAGCGCCTAGGGAATCGGCTTTGTTGTTAGTAATGGAGGAACACATAGATCTGCATTCTCTTTCACGTCTAAGAGCCTTAAAGTCACTGATCTTTCAGTTTCTTACCTAAGAGCATACTGTTGTTAATGGCACGTAAAGGTTAGTATCCTTGAAAGTTACACCCATTGTACAGTAGTCTGGTAATTTCTTCTGATCATTATCGATTATAACTGTCGTTGAATTGAGTTGTTATTTTTTTTTGTCCAAATGTAATTTGTTCACAGTGATCTATGTTAAATTATTTACCATTCGTTATTTTTTCCAAAAGGAACATTAAGTGTCTTTGAGTTGCTACAAATGCAATTCATTTTCAGACAACGATTTGTTATTCAAATGTCGTCCTGGCTATGCCAGATTAATTACTATTAATTTCTAATACACATCCTTTCGTTTTGTACTAAAAAGTTAGCTTATACATGCCAAGTAGTCTAGTACAATATACACTTTTAATACACTATATAAAACAGTAAGCGGGATGAGGTCTTGCATCTACGTTGACACCATCAGACTTCGAAGTGCGAGACCATTACCTTATGACAGGAACCCCGATAACGAGAAAGCTAAACCACTAGATTTTATTAGTGGGTTCCGTTAAATATACCACGCTAATCTCCCTTTGATTTACTGTCGATTTATTGGTGGATGTGCAACACGTGCTATGTATCATTGACCAATTAAATCCTTCCAAATGGATTAGATGATAGAGCGTATGTGTTTCATAATAGAGATGAATAATGGTAAATAATGTTGTTTACTTCCTCACATGCTATCATGTCTTTCTAACCCATTGATTGTGTTGTATCCATAACAAACTCAAGACAAAATATTTACATATAATCTTTCAGTCATCACTGGGAGTTTGATGAACGAGATACTGTTAGGTATTCTCTGACAAGGATATATCTTCTATCATAATACGAAAGTAAGGAGTTAACGGTTCGGAGTATTGAGTTTGGCAATAGGATAAAGAGGAAACTGTATAGGTTTTTATCAGGCCGTAAAACAAACATATCTCCTTTGTCTCACCCGTAGACAACATCAACAGGAATCTCTTCTCGCAACGTTACAAGCCTGAATAAACAACAACAATAATCTGATCATGATGCATCATTTGGACAAAAACCCACGTTATGTCAAAGCGAGCTTCTCAAAGCATCGCGTAGTAAACGGGCATTACCAAAAGGCAAAGTTCCTGTCATGGTTTCAGATGGAACAACAGTTATGAGTATTTTCCATTGGCGCTGCTGTAGGGAGAAGTCGCAATCTCGACAAGCATTTTGGAAATGAAGCCGTTTGATGTATATTAGTAAAGACTAACTTCAATAGGGTGTAACACATTTCTTCCTCAGACAATATACAAGGCTTTTTACCAAGGCCAGTCGTATTAAGGAACGGGCACAACGTCTTGGGAACATTTTGAGCAAATTTGTCATCTTGAAATGTTCCCAATCCATCATAGAGACCTGTTTACATTGGACTGATTACCAGGAATTCCTGCGATGACTAGAACCGTTAGAGATATGTCAGGAATACGTTGGCACCCGGACTGCCGGAGGTGGTGAGTTTGTTACACGGGAATCTATCACACCGGGCCGCACAGGTCCAGACCATGTATCGCCGTTCTAGTCGTCGTCCTCCTCGCCCTCGACGCCCTCATTGTCCACTTCGTCGTCATTATCCTCGTCGTCATCGTCGTTGTCTTCGTCGTCATCATCATCATACTTATCATCAATTCATCATCAATATCTTCATCGTCAGAAGCAGCATCAGACGCAGCATCAGAAACAGCATCATTATCACATTATCGTCGAAATTAACTTCGTTTTCGTCATCATTGACATTATGCTCCTAGTTATGATCATTATTACTATCAGAAACAACATCAACAGCAATATCATCATCATCTTCTTCTTCTTCTTCTTCATCATCATCATCATCATTATCATCATCATCATCATCATCATCATCAAAATCATCATCATTATAAGCATCTTAATCCTCGTAGCTCATCGTCTTCACCAACATCATCATCATCGATCATTTGAAAAGCATATTTTTCTATGAATATGTTCTCTTTTCTTTATTGTTTCATTAGTATTTATAGTGTTGCTTAATACATTGCTTCATCTACATGTACCTCGTAGTAGCAGGGCTGTAAACACTCTACTATCAGTAATTACACCAGTTAACCTGAACTATCTACGTTAGTATCGTCTCGTCTTGCTTATCCTGGTAATACATAGTCTCCAGTAGGCTGAGGAAAAAAATCGGCACGAGAAAGACGTTCGCTAACAAGGCAAGAACTTTAAGTTAAGAAAGCAAATGTGGGTTCATATTTCTGACGAACTTTACGCTGGAAGATATTCAATATCTTTAAGTAAACATGAAATGTTGGAACGAAACCATCTACATTATTCATCCATCTTCAACTCTCTAACGACATCTCGCACTTGGTGACATCAGAACGAGGCACTTCCGGAATTCGGAGCATGCTCAGTTGGCGGTTGTGAGTATATCTCCCTGTCACGGAGCCAGTTCTGATTGGAACGACTTTGACTTGTAGGCATGTGTCGTTAGCCGATTTGCGGCATTTCGATACCACATGGTAGACATATGATGTCGTAATCATGTAGATACAGATTGCTTGACGGAAGATCGCGACCCGATAATGGTAATATGGCAGAACATGATCGCCAAGTTACAAGACAAAGGTTGTGGTATTTTCTACGCGTGGGTATTGTGATTACTGGAAATGCATAGCTTGAAGAAGATATCAGTAACTCTAGTACTTAATTATGTTGTATGTGATTGCATGTTCTTCTAGATAAAAAGAAGACATGCACGGAGATTGTTCAACATGAATAATTCTGAATATGATCTTCAAGGAGAAATGCTAATCAGCAAAATTGACATTTTACATTTTATAACAACGTAGCATTTACTGTTGCATTAGAATAGAATACCATCAGTTCTTTCAATTCTTGGTTAAATATCAGAAAAGAATACATTGCGAAAGTGACCGCTGGACAGTTGGAGACTCGAAGAGTCTTTTGTATCGTTTCTAATGGTAAAACTGATTTTAAAATAGGTTTTGAGTTGGGCTTTGGATCTGTTGAATATTTCTGAGAGTTTTATATGTGTTGGGAGATCATTCCAAAGAACAGGAGTCACAGTTCGCATGCACCTAATATTAGTACAGCATCAATTCATACCATCTTAAAAATATTCTTCAATTTAAAAATATTTAATATATTATATGCAAGAAAGTAAAACAAGATTTACATTGCATTAAAAGAACAAATGAACTGTTATAATTCGAAATGTCAAACCATGTATAATTCAAATGAAATGATCGCAGGCACGTACAATACGCGTATGCTGAAAGACTTGACGAGATTAAACCCGTCATCCTCGTCAGTTTGGCGAGACTATCTCCACACAAAAAACATCTTCCAAAGGATTTCATTACCGAGGGATGAACTTATATTTTCAACAAACTAATTTTGATATATTTTATTGACGTCAAGCCCTGTTTAATATACCCTTTCCCCCTAATCCCGACGACTGATGCCAGTATAACAGATTCAGTTCTTGATATGTTTTTTTAACAGCTGAATCTGACTAGCAGAAAATAGTACTGCTTTCATGAGTTGCGTTTTACCAAAATGGCTGCTCGAACTTGTCCGGGACAAGGGTGTGTTGGTGGACTACAGCGGTTTATCGTGTTCAGCCTATAGACAATTGCAAGTGACTCAAATTTCAGTAGAAAACTGTAAACGATACATGATAGAAAGCAAATATGACAATGGTGGGGAATCAATCCATTGAATCTGTCTGGACATGAAGAAATATACAATATATTTAGTGACGGTGTCATTTTGTAAAAAGGATTTGTCAGATATACGTATTTTCAGAAACGGTACCCATTAAGGTGACGTTTAAAAAAAAACAACACCGTTTATATGAAATCCTCATAGTATATAGTACGTATACTTTAGTGTGGTGTTACTATAAACAACATTGCCTAACATAATAAACAGCGTATGTTATTCATCTATAGGTCTTTATTGTATACGATTGAACAAGCAAATCTTCATCAATTCCAACATAATTTTAGTTCATTGTTCAGCTACTTACTGAAGCTATCCATCTGTCTAGATATCTAACGTGCATTGTTATACTATGCTATACTAGTCTCATTATCCTTGCATGCTAATCTAATATAATCCTTGATTGCACTGACCTTTTAAATAACGTTTTACTATGAGATAACCCAGCAAACAAACCACAGAATGCGGATCGCAGATAAATTACTAAAGATGTATATTCCAATTGAATACAAACTGGCAAATACAGAGCTACTGTGTATTATCACACGATAGAGTCTAGACTCCAATTCGCTTCCAATTCCGCTCCAGAGTGTGAAACTTTCCAACTAGGTCACGGTATTCCGGTGTTTAAGAACAATTGAGAAATCAAGACAGTAATCAGGATTAACAGATTTGACAGAGTAACATATCTTGGTCTGTAGTAGTGCTGGTATGTTAATTAATGTGACAGATTACACACAGCGTTTACTGATATGTATTGAACACCAACCTTGATCAAATACATGATTGTCAGCATCCTCGAAAACACAGGCCATTAGGACTATACTAACCTCCATCAAATATGGCCTGTGTTTTCGAGGATGGATGGTCAGTAGAGCTGTACAGTCTGATTTCGTGAGCGTCATTGTTCGTAATCTCTAAGTGAGAGATGATCTGTATGTTTAACCCTCTCCCTCCTGGAGGCACGCGGAAATGCCCTAAAAAGGTTGTGCCTGTGATTACTCCATCAGGGAGAGAGAGTTAAATACGTTTGATTGTCTGGACAGCTTTCACAAAGAATCGTGTGAGTTTGACACATCATGTGTAATTTTCAACAACCATACTGAATAGTGTCGGTGTTATGCAATGGCTTTGCATATGGATGTACGTACATGATTTGTGCCAGATGTAATTGTACTTATTTACGAGAAAAAAAAACCCGTGTAGTAGATATAGTGACACTTATTCTGTTGACTGTATTTGGGTATTTGAGACACCAGGGAGCTGGGTCGATGACTCGATGGCATTAACTGTTACATCCGGTCTTCACTTTTGGCAGGAAGTGCCAATGGAATACTGAATTTATTCATCATGTGCATTTGCTATTCGCATCATGCCTCCGATTTTAATAGCTGATGATACATTACCAGTCGACTGAGAAATGCGGGTAAGAAGAGGATCTCGCCAACACCCATCTCCCATGCCGCGACCATGATGGATTACCTTGGTGACAGACCACGTCATCGAGCCTCCAAAAAGAAGCACATCATTTCCTTCGGAGACGCATGTTTTAATTGTAGACAAGACACTTAACACTCATTCATGGACGTCTCACGTCTTATCATAGCCATGTGTTCCAAACCATAGTTGTTAGGATAGCAGTTCCATGTTGAACATCACGCATGCGCATTTGATTTATAACCTCAAAGGATGGGGGTGTTTTGGGTGATGATAAGTTGAAACAATTCTAGGCATCGTATTGAAAGCACGCAAGACGAAAACACTTCAAATTAAGTGGGAAATGAGAACTTCAAAAGAACACGAAGAACCCCAGCGTCTAGAACTTCAATTCGTGAAACTCCTCTTTTTCAGTTTTAGATTTACGGTCTTGTCTTGTCAATATCGACTTTCATTATTGTCAAGAATTTAAACGTTTTAGCAGAAAGGGTTACAAGGTTTAAAACAACAATACAATGTGGCTGCCTTCCGCATTTGCATATACTATATTACTGTCCGTGTCCAGTAGTAAACTGCAAAACCAATTCAGTACGCTTATAAACATATAGGCCTACCTGTAACCTATTGTCGATATAACAGTCAGTTACTATGTACTAGGTATGTTACTATGCATAAATAGCCGACATATCTTATTATATTCAATGAGTATACGCTTTGAGCATGATCCTCTGGAGTTGATGTGCTATATAAAATATTATTATTATTATTATTATTATTACTATTATTATTAGTATTAGTATGTATTGTGATCATTTGGCTGTCCTAGGCTCGTTCATGGTTACTGATTAATTGCGTTGTCAGTTAAAGGATAGATTCATTTTGAGCTAATATAATTACAACTGTGTAAATTGTAACTGCAAATTAATTTCTCTGTGAAACAAAAACAAAAACAAAAACATTATATATTCTATCAACTAACTCAAAACACGTAAAGTGTAAATAAAGACACATATTTAGGTCATTAGAGTAGATTATTTAATTAATTCCAAAATAAGCTCGATGCGAATATTTAGTCAGATACCAGTAAACACCGTCATCGTCAAAGCCGCTTCGTGAAAACACATACCAATTGTCGATTAACCCACGCGTTAGTTTGAATTCACTCGATAACATATATCTTCAACAGTCAAAGCCATGTCACCTGACAGACGTCTAATATGATTTGCCATCTGATTGGCGGATGACCCATCATCTCGCCACGTGATAAATTGGCGTGAAGGGACGAGACATCAAGAGAGCACCGGCAGCAAATAAATCTCGCAGATATCACTCAAATGATATTATGCCTTTTTAATGCCCAGCTCATAGAGGAGTCATGAACTTCAAAGATTTGGTTCTGTTTTGACAGCCATTTTACCATCCCAGTTGGGATTTTCGCATTGACATCTGCGGTGACGAGTGATGACGGTTCTTCAAAATGGTGGCTGTACTTCAAGACAGACCGCGAAAAATAGCGGCATTAATATCTGATTATGGATTAACGCATTGATGCCATTGACATGCGCATTGGTATATATTTTTTATCTTGTGAAAATAAGTAAGTCGGGTTTTCTCATTTTCTTTCAGGGAGGTCCACCTATTTCTCATCTCGTTTTACATAGAAATAAAGATCTGTAAACTGGTTTCGCCATGAACGCAATGTGCCGTCTGTAATATTTGTATTGGGTCCAATATGATTAATTACTGGTATCATAACAAGAAATTGTATCGTTACCATATAATTAATATTATTACTACCAACGTCAATAGATAAATATTATCTCAACAATTAATCATTGTCAATTTCTACTATTATGTGAAGTGTTTCACTCATTTGACAATATCAGGATAATTTACATTTACTAATGGAATACACTCACATATAATTGAGTTACTTAAGAATTTACTTAAGAAATTCATTTTTTTTTTAAATGCTTCATTCAACTGGTTCTGTATTCCTTATCGTGTTTGTTCTTGAAGGTGTTTTGTTCACAATTGAGAGTTTACTATCAGTTTAAATTGAAAGGAAACCCATACACAGTGAAGCATATCACATATAACGCCTGCTCTTAAAGTGCAAGGAGAAGTGTATAGCTGCTTATGGATACCACACATAACGAATTGACATTCTAGTAAAATAAATAGTACTGTGGTTGGCACCATTTTACTTTCTATTAGTTGCAATATACCAGGCATAGTCTTCATGTCTCCACTAGTCAATATATCGCCAACACTGAATTCCTGATAATGAAGGAATCGTGAAGTACAAAAGACTCAAATGTACCCAAACAATATCGTAAAGAACGTTTATGAGACGCATTTACGGCGGAGGAACTTGCAAGCGATAACAATTCTGTCAACCATGTTATTGCAAGGTGGCATCCACACTCTCCTATATGACACGCTATGCGTCAGATTGTCCAAGATAAGATGTCTGGAAGGTTTCATGCCTCTTCTTCCAAACAGGATGGTGTCTTGCAAGCATGGCACATAAATGCTCGTTTGTATTCTTCTCACGTTACCTGGGGGAAGTTCGGCTATAGAAAGTGAAAGGAATGAAGAGAAATGGAAGGAGAGAATGTGTGTGAGCGAGAGGGAGGGAGGGAGAGAAAGAAAGGGAGAAGGATAGGAAAGAGGGGAGAAAGAGAGAGAGAGAGAGAGAGAGAGAGAGAGAGAGAGAGAGAGAGAGGGAAGCGAGCAGAGAGAATGGTAGTAAAGAGAAAACAAATATAGAAAAAGGAAGGAGGGAGTACAAACTCACGCATAAATACACATGCGCATGCACACACTTAATTGCCATGAAAAGTGAAAATTCTAAATGTTAAAAAGACGAAAAGGTAACTGTTTCTTTGTTAATCTCGAAGCAAACCTGTGCAGTGTATGCACACTACCAAGGCTCGAGAAAGAAGGGCACTACACCACCAAGCATATGTCGGCTCATAATATCTTATAACATCAGCACATATAACTATACCTGTGTAGTTAGCCGGATGTAATTTGATATGCGCACGCATCCCCAGGTTGACAGCTTCCTTTCTATGTATGGCCTAATGTTTATGGGACATTACGAAACAAGCTTCTATGATTACTGCGGAGATAGCGGGGCAGACAGTCTTGCCTTTTAATTTCCCTTCGCTTTTTGATATCAAGAGGCTTGAAAGTGAGAAAATCTTTCGTAGTTTAGATTAAGGGAAAACGATTAAATACCAATATGTTCTCTTGAATATATATGGTACCTACGTGAGAAGTGATATCAGACCGATGTTCAAATAATATACATATTCTGATACATTGTCAAGATAGCGTCAACTTACTGATAGTTCTATTCATTTGAAACTGGGTGTGTGTTTCTAAGGCCATATATACACTGACATTATGGGAGCATTCTATGATAGCCCATCAAGAGACTATAATAGTTGTATACTAAATATACGTGATATAATATAGAAATCTCAACAGATCAGATAATAATATAAATGTACAAGAACATTGAAAGCGGCTGTTAACTCCAATTCAAAAGAACATGATCGTAAACATGAAATATAAAATAAAACAGGGATAAAAAGGTAGTTATAGTAACTTATACTTAAAGAACTATTTTTCAATAGCATATACATACGAGTTTTCCAAATGCTATTGAAAAATAGCTTTTTAAGTATTACTACCTTTGTATCCCTGTTTTTATTTTCATGTTTACGATCATGTTCTTTTGAATTGCAGTTTATAGCCGCTTTCAATATTCTTGTATATGTATATCAGTATCTGATCTGTTGGGCTTTCTATATTATACCATGTAGATTTACAATATTATATCGTAAAATAGTTTAGCCGTGGGTTGGCTAATATGGCATAATGTATATAAAATATTTTCCATAGTGGATTTTAAAAAAATATGTCCAAATAGACAGATTACACTTTATAGGGAGATGTCGTCTTGGATAGCATATCTCGGGGTGGGGTTATGGTGGTGGTGGTGGTGGGGTGGGTGGGGTAGATAACAATCAGGTTAACCGATATAGCAAACATATACTGGCGTAAAAATAGTGTTCTCCACTCTCTTCTTTCGAAGCACCTACTTAATTTTCGAACACTAGACATTCATTCCCATATAATCCATGCAATTAGAATTCAATTGCAGTAGAGAGAACAATTGAATAGCTACATCTGTCTCCGCCACACCTATCACCGGTGGAGTCACCATGAAATCAATTACAAATTCCGCCCACCACTTTCCGACAGTCGTAAGAGGGTAAATTACGACAACCGTATTTCAGTCATTGAACCGGAACTCATCCTTTTATCCTCTGAGAATCAATCGACCGGTCGTAATACAGTTGGTTGGTAAACAGAGCGCTCTCAATAACAGACGTAATGATTTTAAATTATACCCGTCTCCTCTCAAGTGGAAGATTAAGATTGCTTGAAGAGTATCCTGCTTTCTGTAGCTCAAACAGAGAAGCGTGGCGGTCACGTGATCACCTGCCACGGACGCCATTTTGATGATCCCGCAGTTCGAGATGATTGTTTGTTTTATTAATTTCGAAGCTCGTGCCAAATGTATTCGTAGTCTAGTTAATGAGGTAAATATTATGTTTCTTCACCTCGACATATGGCGTATGATTTTAATAGATTATGTTGAACTCATTTGAATGTCGTTTGAGAGCATAAAGCAATTTTAATGATGCCGATTGTGGTCTATAAACATACCGCAGGAATACACATATAATCGTATACATATTTTAACATAACAATATATACATTTCATAAACCCAGCCATCCTCGAAAACGCAAGCTATTATGACTCCACTACCTTCAGTCATTGGCGGAAGGTAGTGGAGTCATAATAGCTTGGGTTTTCGAGGATGAAGCCAGCACGTAGCACTTTATTTAACAATGTTATACATGTAGTTACAATGACTTAGGAACAATACCAATGTTCGTATCATTAACAATTACATGTGAAATTCGTATATGATTATCGCTCATGCACATGACAGTGTGTGAATTATAATCAGCACACAGTAAACATGCAAGTGTTGCTAAATGTTTAGCATTACTAACCTATATCGCTTATGATATATAAGTAAGTATACACAATTGCATACTAACATTAAAGACGAATGGGATTGGATGTACTATGATTCGAAATATGTGTCTAAATTGTACTGATACACTTGAAACCATCTAGATTTTGTCTCGACTAGATTATTTTACATTATAAATAAAAAGAATAGCAACACAGCAGCAGCGGATCCAAGGGGGGTCTTAGGGGTCTTCAGACCCTACCTACGTCCTGGAGGGAGGGTCTTAGACCCCCCTCCACTATCTGTGAAATAAATAATAATAACTATATTTCTAAATGAATGAAA
>JAUTBX010052442.1:0-12904 GCA_032361465.1 Lepetodrilus tevnianus | reverse complement strand
CGCTACGAGGGTCGATCTAGGGTCCCGAAATACGTCATTCTAGTCGAACCGGAGTGGAGTTTTGGCGAACTCTAGTCCACTGTAGTTAACTCGAGTCGCACCCAAACTCACTGATACTAATACTATGACTACCGGGTATATCTACTTAGGGGATATACTATAGGGGCAAAACACTAACTTTGCGACACCTTTTGACTCAGTTTTCTTTATTGGATTAGTCTGAAGGTTTAGACATAGATTCGATACAGTTTTACAAAGCAAATACAGAAAACCTGGTCAACATAGGTTGATCATTAAGGTTTTTGTTGTTGATTTAAGTGATTTAATAATCTTGGTAATTAGGAAACGAATGGTGCTCATGAGTTGCGAAATATGCACGACATTCACAATAAAACAATTTGTAGCGAAAACATTCGTAATTTAATACTACATTTTTCAAACATTTTAGCTTTCACTAGTCCAAATGATTTGATTAATTCTAAGAACTTTCTTTAATCACAGGTGAGGATGTCAACTAAATCTATCAACGTCATCGTCGGTGTAGACGTTGGAGGGACAAACACCGATGCCGTCGTCCTCAGTCAAACAGGCCAGAAATCAACCGTCCTAGCAGCCGTCAAGAAACTCACCACCGCTGACGTAACTTCCGGTGTGCGCAATGCCGTCTACTCTGTACTGAAACAAGCCACAGACAACGGGCACGCTGTAGCCGTGGTACAGGTCAACATAGGGACAACTCATTTCGTTAACGCTGCCGTGCAAGGCAAGGGTTTAGTGAAGGTATCGGTCATCCGTCTATGTGGGTCTACATCTCATTCCCTTCCTCCTTTCAGCGACTTTCCAATTCATCTCAAGAACATCATATGTGGATCTGTGCATCTATGCGATGGTGGGTACAGATATGATGGCAAGGAAATCGATCCTGTCGACAAGAATCAAATAGCTGACATTGTCAATACTATACGAAGTAAGGACATAAAGAACATTGTTCTCTCTGGTGTATTTTCTCCTGTGAAGCCAGATCAGGAGGATGAAGTCTGTCAGTTGATAAAGTCTCTCTACCCGGAAGCGTCAGTGACCCTGTCACACAAAATAGGCCACATCGGTCTGCTGGAAAGAGAAAATGCCGCCGTCCTAAACGAATGTCTGAAGCCGCTCTGTAAGAATACAATAGAAGGTTTCCAGTCCGCGCTTAGAAGCATCAACCTGACCTGTCCCATATACCTGACGCAGAACGACGGGACGATAATCCGATCCGAGGACGCCCTTTCCTACCCTGTGTATACGTTTGCTTCTGGACCCACCAACAGCATGAGGGGAGCGGCATACCTGTCCAATGTCAAGGACGCCATCGTTATCGACATCGGCGGGACGACAACTGACGTCGGTGTTCTCAAGAACAAATTTCCAAGAGAATCTTCGACGCAGGTCAGAATTGGAGGAGTGCGTACGAACTTTAGAATGCCTGACGTTGTTAGTATCGGTCTTGGCGGAGGGTCGTATGTTCAGCCAGTCGTGGACAGTGACGGGTTGATATCTTCTGTAAATGTGGGACCTCTCAGCGCTGGATATAAGCTACAGAATGAAGCCCTGATTTTCGGGAAAGGTACGGCGGACTCGTATCGCAGTTTAACCGCATCCGACATAGCAGTGGCTGGAGGAATGTTGGAACTAGGAACTCGGGACAACGTCGCGCACCTGTCCGCGAATCTCATTACTCTCACCCTCGCAAAGATCGTAACCATGATAGAAGAGGCCATTGACATGGTGAAACTGAGCGGGGAAACTATGCCTGTGGTCCTGGTTGGTGGTGGGAGCGTGCTCGTGAAGGAAGGCCAGGACATAGAAGGTGCTTCTGATGTCATTATCCCGGAGCATTCTGGCGTAGCTAACGCTATTGGTGCCGCCCTCAGCCAGGTCTCCGGATGCGTGGACAACGTCGTCAGTCTTCAGGATATGGTTAACAAAGAAGAAATGGAAGAAGCGGAACAGAAAGCGATGTCAACATTACAGAAGGATTCCGACGCTCTAGAAGTCACACATGCTGTAGAACGAGCTAGGAAGCCGTTCTTTGAAGAGGCCAGGAAGCGTGCTATTGAGACGGAGACTGCGGTGGCACGACAGCGGGCTGTGTTAGCTGGAGCAGACGTAGATACGATCGAGATCACGGAGAAGGAAGACGTCGCGGTGGCGTACATTCCAGGACAAGCAACCCGCATCAAAATTAAAGCGGTCGGGAATCTGAAGACCCTACTCTCTGGTGATGGCGAACAGGTTGGACCATGGCTTTCAACGTCGGTGGAACCATGTGGAGATACTACACACTTACCCGAAGAGAACATGCAGAAACAACAGTATACTTCAAGTGGGAAAACACTCTCCGAGGAGACATTGCCTGAGGATGCCACAAAACACCCAATGGACCCAGAGATTGACCCCAACACGGGGGAGTGGATCTTGACCGAGTGGGATATTGAAGCTATCGTAATTGGAGCTGGCATATTTGGCTGTGGAGGAGGTGGCAATCCACATATAGGGAGGCTCAGAGCTCTGGCATACAACAGGAAGGGAAAGAAAATTAGAATTATTTCTCCACAAAGATTGTACGCCAATGCTGACCCCGTCAATGACCTCGTCGGAATCGTAGCGTTCATGGGAGCACCTCTCATCATGTACGAGCAGCTGGTGTCATCAAGAGAGACGAATGGTGCATTGAAATGTATGCAGGATCTTTACTCCGTTGGCGGATATGAGAACAAAGTATTGAAGAACGTCGAGGAAGTTGAAATCAAGAAAAACAATGGAGCCAAATTCATTGAGAACTATCGAGTAAGTCTGGCAAAGCCGAAGAAGATCATTGCTCTGATGTCTGGCGAGATCGGTGGAATGAATGCGATAGAACCACTGATGGTAGCGGCGGATGCCGGAATACCTGTCATAGATTCAGATGGAATGGGTCGAGCGTTTCCAGAGTTACAGCACTTTGCACCTTACATGTATGGCGTGCCTCCTTACCCCGCTGCGCTCGTGGACGACAGAGGAACACGAGCCGTCATACTGGAGTGCTCATCAGCCAAACAACTTGAAAATCATTTCAGAGATACGGTTATCGGCATGGGATGTTCGGCAGGCTTGGCTCTGACATCCTTGTGCAAGAAAGACATCATGGAAACCACAGTTCTTTACTCTATGAGTCACGCTAGGATTCTAGGCGACGCCATTTTAAGAGCCCGGATTAAGAAGGAGTCTCCTATAGACGCCATCTTGAAAACCGAAAGGTCGATCCACGTGCTGACTGGGAAGGTCCGCGACGTGCTGAGGACGACCAGCGGAGGGTTTAACACAGGGAGCGTCACTATCGAAGGAATCGACAACCATTCCGGCCAAAGTATCCTCGTCGAGTTTCAAAATGAGAACCTGGTGATATTTCCTCTGGGGAAAGATACGCTCCGAGGACGACCAATAGCATCGGTTCCTGATCTAATTACCATAGTTGACGCCGACACAGCGGAACCAATCCCCACCGAGGAGGTCAGATACGGAACAAGAGTTGCTGTTCTTGTCCTAGCGGCTCCAGACATCCTCAAGACGGAGCAGGCGCTCAAGTACGTGGGCCCAGCAGCTTTCCACTACGAGGGTGTGGACTTTGTCCCAATAGGAGACGCGTATCCAGTCAAGCCGATTCCGCCTACAGAATGGTGCTAGACTTACTGGAGAAGGCCAAAAGTGATGCATGAATTACAGATGTATCCATTAGCAAATACTATAGACGTCGTATGTATTCCGTAACGCCAAAACGATGGACCACTGCATACAAGGATGTACACACTTCACATGTAATTATTATTGAAATACTCCTACTAAACATCATTGTATAATATTGAGTACTAATAAAGTCCGTTAAAGTTATTAACAACGTCATTTTGAAGTTGCAAGGTAGAAGTTGAACCTATTTTGTGCTATAGTTTTCATCTTTAACCTGATCTGTCTCCCGTATCAGAACAGTTGTAGCTCAAGGCTTATTATTACATTCATATGGGCCTTATCCACGCCTTTCTACCGGCCTTTGTCGGACATCTCATCAGAATCCATAAACATTCATATGACCTAGACTGTTCATATTCACAGTTTGTTGACCTAGTTCATGATCAAAAGTTATGTAGTTGCCTGAAAATAAATATGTTTGATTTGTTTACACAACTATACTGAACAATAGACTACATGTTCCTCATCTGCGATTACTATTAGTCTTCAATATCTTAATATTATTATTTTTTAATTAGCGATAAAAAAAAGGAAAAAGAAAATACGAAAATATCAAATTATAGAAAACCAGTGGGACCTGCGGTTCAGAGAAGTTCTACCTGAACATATACACATTGTAATTTAATACACAAGTACCTTATACAACCAGCTACTTATTCCACATATATCACTAATTAACAATATGTTTATATTGATTAATAGTAGACATGATGTAGCTTTAGTAGGTCGTCAAATGTGATTTGATACCGTGTAAAACAGGATGTGGATTAACATTACGTTTGCGAGTTGTTCTTGGGATCTTACGAGCAATACGTGTCTTATATAACATAGATCTACATGTATGTCTATTTTAACATGTACATTAGTCAGACGGAAATAAACTACATGTAGTGTCCATCTATAGCATCTGAATTTAGATCTCATTAACGCTGAACTTGATAAACAAGTTACGTAAAGAATGCGAATGTACTTCTATTATATAGTTAAGGACACTTGAGCTTATGCGTGCCATGGTGTACTTGCCAGTGATGGAGTGTGAGTTTAACAATAACAATAAGACATTACGGGTAAGATTCAGTCCCACCAAGCCACCGAGCGTCAAACACTTGAAGCCTTTCCATGTTTGTTCCGCCCCGAGCCATCGCTGCCATTTGTAAAGATGCATATTTGCAGATTTTTTAAGCATGTTCATCCAAGTTAACAATGGTATGACGCTTTGATCACGCTCCATGTGTATGGAGTCTAGCGCGATATAAACACACGTTATTATCATTGTATAAAGACGGCACGTTAACACATCAATTATTAATACCGATAAAATAAAACTGTTCTCAACCTAGAACACATGGTAGCTGTGATGGGGGTACCTGTGTTAAATTTCACTCATCAATTTCGCAAGAATTGATACAATTTAATAATAACACTGCTACTAGTACTACTACTACTACTACTACTACTGCTACTGCTGCTGCTACTACTACTACTATTACTATTACTGCTGCTGCTGCTACTACTACTACTACTACTACTACTGCTACTGCTACTGCTACTACTACTAATACAGTGTACTACTAATGTGCACATTTATATTGATAATGTTCGAAAAGCACCCTCGAACGTATTTTTAGTAATGCATTATTACCCCTGGCAACTGATCGCATTATTTTCCTTCTCAACTCTCTAGGGAGTATACGATTTGTACATTTGTCAATACGGGTCAACATCAGGCGTAGCTTTGCTTTTATTCACCAAACATGAAGTATTACTCCACAACGTCTCCCTGTCAAAGTCTGCCCCTCTGATATGATTGAAATACAGAGTAATGTGACTGAAACATTAAATACACGTACATTTCTCAATTAATAATTAATTAATTCCATAATTCCTGTAGCCGAGGAATCCGTAATAGTATGGTAATGGTAGAATATACATAATTTAAAACGGCAAATATATTATTGCATAACCGCTTTAATAAGGATATACTACAACAGTGTAATATTAGTGCTCACGAACAAGCGGTTATTATATCGCACAGTTTGTAAACAATCTTGTTGAAACAGTTCTTCATGTGAAAAATCATATACCACGACAGGAAGTAATTTAACATCAAACTGCACTACTTCCGGTTTATCTTCGATTTCGATTCCACAGCCAAATACACTCGAGTAGGATAGATTAGATCAGTACCACTCAACGGTAAACATCACCTATATCTCCAAGGCAACATATCACACATGCTTTGAAGAGTATAAACAGATAAATGTCAATTATGAAAGATTAATACTGTATATGAGTTAAACATTATGCAAAAACAAATGCACCATATCGCGTTGAAGCTGTGACGTCACACTGGAGGTATTGGCTTGGTTGGCTTACTGTCACCAAATGGTTTGAATTGAACACTATCAGGATATTGGAATGACTGAGGTCCAACAAACCGCAAAGCCGTCTCCGTTCGCAGAATGTCAGGGGAGGCAATGACAAGAACCGCCACCCTCATTCCGTATCGCACCTCCTCGGTTGGAATAGGCTCGGCTGTGTCTGCATCTACCAGAGTAATGAGATCCGGAACACACGCAATTACCTCCCCTTGCTCTTCATTCTTTCCCAGCGGGATTATGACGAGATGCTCGTTCTGAAAGTTGATGAGTATCCGCTGTCCAGAATGCTTGTCTAGACCTTCAATTATGACCCGACCTTTGTTGTATCCCCCGCTTGTCTCCCTTTGGACATCTCTGATCTTCCCCGTCAAGACGTGGATGGACGTCTCGGTATCCAAAATAGCCCGGATGGGAGATGTCTTCTGAATCCTCGCTCGCAAAATGGCGTCTCCCAACTTCCAGGCTCGACTGATGGTGTGCTGGACGCACTTCGTCATGACGTCATCCTTGACCAAAGGGGCAAAGGAGCACCCTGCTGAGCACCCCATCTCCGTGACGACATCCCGGAAGTGGTGCTCCAACATGGTCGCTGAGGGCGTCTCCAGCATGACAGCCCGCCTGTTCCTGTCGTCCACGATGGCGGCAGGGTAAGCAGGAAGTCCGTACATGTAAGGACACATCATGCTTACCTTGGGGAAGGCTCTTCCCATGGCATCTGCGTCAACGATAGGAAGGTCAAGGTCCACTCCTACGAGGTAAGGCTCTATTGCGTTCATTCCTCCTATCTCCACCGCCATCAGCGCCTTGATACGCTTGCCCCCAATATTAGGAGAGTCAGCTTCGCTCGTCCTCGTCTGTTGGTAATCACTGATGTATCGCATCCCAGCCTTTTCTTCAATCTCAACCCCTGCAGGATTTCCAAGAGTTCCGTTTTTGAATTGCCCGATATTGTAGACATCTTCTATGCATCTCAGTGCATCGGAGGTCTCCTTTGAAGATACTAGTTGCTCGTACATGATAAGCGGTGCTCCGTAGAAGTTCACTATACTGACGAGATCGTTTTCTGGATCGGCGTCTTTTAGTAGTCTTTCAGGCGTGATGATGCGGATCTTTTTTCCACTGCGGACGGCTTCAAGTGCCCGCAGTCGTCCTAAGTGAGGACTACCACCTCCCCCACATCCGAATATCCCAGCTCCCACCACAATACACTCCACGTCCCACTCCGAGAGGATCCATTCCCCGGAAGGTTCATCAATGAACGGTTCCATAGGAGTCTTCGTAGCATCGGCATCGCTTTCATCTCCCGTCAACTTCTTCCCGCTGGATGTGACCTCTTGTTTTGAATGCGTAGATTCAACCTGGAATGATGCAATTTTCTTATCATCAGGATTCCATTTATCTAATGTAATGTTTCTCTCTTTGTAGTGGGCGAGATCTCCAACTACTTGTAGTTTTATGCGCGTGGCCTGACCAGGCATATAAGCTATGGTCATGTCCTGTTGGTCGCTGATTTCAATCGTCTTGATATTTGCTCCAGCTTTCACCGCTGCTTCTGTCGCGTTTGCCTTAGCAGCGGCTAAAGCTTCATCTCTCGCCTTCACGAAGAACGGCTTTCTGGCAAGCTCTTCAGCTAGTTCTTTCTCCTTCCCATCCGGGTCATCAGTGATGCCTTTTACGGCCTCAGTCACACACTTCTCCATGGCCTCCGTGTCCACATTGTCCAGTATACTGACCACACAGTCAACACTCCCGGACACCTGGCACAGGGCTGCCCCAATGGCGTTGGCCACACCAAAATGCTCAGGTTGTACTACGGACGATGCTCCTATAAGGCCTGTCTTAAGGTTCACCAGAATGCTTCCTCCGCCGACAAGGATAACAGGGAGCGAGTCATCACTGAGCTTGACTTTGTCAATTGCTTCCTCAATCATCTCGTGTATCTTGTTAAGAGACCCTGTGATCGTAGATTGATTAAGATTCTTTACATGTTCTTTATTTCCTAGGTCAAATAATCCGGCCGCAACAGCGATATCGGTTGTGGTAAGGGATCGTCCTTCCTCTTCAGAAGATGCTCTGAAAATTAACGCTTCCTTCTTCAAATTGTAACCAGCACTGCGTGGTCCTATCTTGATACTTCCGGTTCTGTTGTCGTTTACCTGAGATACGACGTACGATCCTCCTCCTAATCCAATACTCAGGACATCCGGCATCCGGAAGTTGGTCCTCACTCCTCCTATCTTTACCTGACTGGCAGCTTCTCTCGGGAAGCCGTTCTTCAGCATTCCCACGTCAGTGGTAGTACCTCCTATGTCCACCACAATGGCGTCTTTGACACTGGACAGGAACGCGGCTCCTCTCATGCTGTTGGTCGGCCCGGAAGCAAATGTGTACACAGGGTACTCTCTGGCCCGCTCCGAGCTGATCACAGTCCCGTCGTTCTGGGTCAGAAATATTGGACACTGCAGTCCGATTTGGTGCAAAGCATCCCTGAATCCGTCAATCGTGCGTCGGCACAGTGGCTTTAAACATTCGTTGAGGATGGCGGCGTTCTCCCTCTCTAGCAACCCGAGGTGACCGATATCATTAGAAAGTGTGATGCTTGCGTCTGGCTTTATTTTCCTGATTATTTCCGCTACTCGCAGCTCTTGTTCTTTCCGAATCGGAGCGAACACACCACACACGACAAAGCCATCAGCGGTAGACTCCTTCACGACCTTCTCTATCTCTTCTGTGTTGATCTCTTCAATGACCCTCCCGTCGAACCTGTACCCGCCCGCTAGCAGGTGAACGCTGCTGCAGATGATGTCGCGCAGGTGGGTGGGGAAGTCGCTGAATGGGGGCAAAGCTTGCGACACTGAACCGCACAGTCGTAGAACGGACACCTTGGCCAGGTCTTTCCCCTGCACAGCTGCGTTCACGAAGTGCGTCGTGCCGATGTTGACTTGGACAACACCAATGGCGTTGCCCGCATCATGGGCGTCACCCAGGACTCTCCTCACGGCGTTCTGGACGCCCGTAGTGACGTCACTCGTGGTCAGCTCTTTGACTCCAGCGATGACCACCGCCATGTCTGCTTCCTTGGAGATGACGACGGCATCGGTGTTCGTTCCACCAACATCCACTCCAACCACCACGGGGATTATTTCAGACATCTCGGACTTCTAGCTGAAAACACAAACAATATGTTGAATTATATATATTTTTTATAGCATTAGCTTCAATATACACAAATATTGGTTTCAGCATACTAGAATAACAAAGGTAGGAATCTCCGCGTCCGAAAAGTCGACCCCTCACTCAATGCGAGTGATCACGTTTTGTACATCTTGGTGCTATATCGTTATTTGATCCTTATACGTTGTACTTTTAAGTAATATTCACAATTTCAAGGGAAGATAACTCTAACTAACTTAAGTTTTAACTGTTATTTTCTCTGCAGTGATCACATTTACATAATTTAGTTGACCTTGATTTATTTTTGACCAATCAGAATACTTTAAAACTTAAGTTAGCTAGAGTTATCTTCCCTCGATATTGTATCAGGAGTATTTTGAATAAATAACTGAACACATTAAGTATTTTACGCGTTATCGAGGTAGGCAGACCAAATTTGTGAATGGTAGTTAAAAGTACAAAACATAAGGATCAAAACCCACCCCTGGTTATAGATAACAATGTTATACCAACATTTATGAAACGTTATCGCTCGCACGGAGTGAGGGGTCGACTTTTCGGACGCGGAGATTCCTACCTTTGTTAGTCTAGTATTCTGAAACCAATATTTGTGACAAGCGTCTGTGCTTCACCCAACTACATATGCAGAATTTAACACATATTGTGAATGGGAATGAACTTGTTGTAATGTCTTTGATTGAAAACATTACATTGTATATTTGACCATCTGAATATTAATGAGATAGGCTGCAACACACAGGATGAGGATAAAGAACAACATATAAAACAACTAATTTATGTGGACTTTAATATATTGCAAAATTAGGAATAATCTCTTTATCATCTAGTGGAAAGTTGAATATGGACATTATTTACACTGTTTTTGCTGATTTTCTCCCAAGATTATTCCTAATTTTGCAATATATTATGTCCACACATGTAAAATAATATAGTATTTATTAACGTTTTACCAAATTACCATGAAATAACCAGTAATAAGGCTGCAGTTCAAGTACGTTTACAAGAACAAGCAAGTAAGCTGTATACAGATATTTCGTGTATCTGCAAACTAATAACTATGCAGATTTGGGAACTATTTAATATGACCTCATTTTCATGTGACGCCATACTAATATGTATGAATGCTACTCTATGGAAATACGTTAGTAAACAATGTGATCGGAGGTTATGTGCAAATCGACAGGATCTAATATGTTCACTCTTTCTAAGAAAAATTAGTTGTTTGATATGTTGTTCTTTCCTTTGGTGCATTCATCAGTAGTGAAGCGGTTTACAAGTTACTGATCTGTATGTATTCCTACGCGTAACTTCAAAATACGTCGATTCACCCACTCACGTTTTCTTCTTATAGAGAGCTATTTAAGCTTGACATTAGACGATAAAGAGATTATTAACCTAGTGTCTTTAGATATCGTATAATAATATCCTGCACTTGGGGATAATCTCTATGTATTAGACTCGCTAAAAGCTCGTCGAATACAAAGATTATGCCTAAGTGCAGGATATATACACTATCTAAAGCCACTCCGTTACTAATCTCTCTTTATCTGTGAAAGGGCTGTCAGCGCATACAGTCGTTGGTTGGTTTTGTTCTACCAGGTTTCCGCACAGTTCTGCGCTAAACTTGTTTCGAAAACATTACCGACCAACACGTCAGAATAGTAGAATTTCCTACAGTAAAAGTACAGCCGCAATGTTCATCCATTGTAAATATATCAATAATTTCACACATACAGTTCAATGTCCATTATCATTTACAAATGTAATATTTTGAAATTCATGATTTGAGATTGGAATAATCTTCATCTAATAAAGTTATGGATATTTTAAGATTTAGCCTACCTTGATGCTGTCTATCAAACTCCAGTCATTGGATGTGGGTACATATGTCCTGTAGGGTGGCCTAATAACGTGATGTGTCACACATGACCGGCAGGACCGTGTCTGATATTAAGGCCATTGGTTCACGATACGAATAACAATGTCCTTGTAAGTAGCACCGCCTACTTGACGGCGTCCTAGATCAACTTTACATGTAGCCTTGTCTTGTTGAGATATGATCACACTGATGTCACGTTGTAATCCAATAAGGCCTGCATGTGAATGGACGGACTTATGCATACGTGGCTCAGAGCAGATACTATGTCAATTTATAGATCAAATTAAAACACTTCCTTCCTTTTTACAAAATTATAAAGACCACATAAACTGCTACTACAAAAGGAAATAATAATTTATAAGAAATAACAGAACAAAAAACCAACAAAATTCATTAAAAAAAATATACAACATTAGTTTACACATAACAATTATACGAATTTAATTTAGGCTTACTTATTGTCGAAGTAGGAACATGTGTCTTCAAATCAAACTACAAACACATGTATTTTCTTTGCTTTCTTGTATGACAAAACTAGATTATATACTAGATATATGTATACAAGTGAGTCTATTCATAAATAGAAGCAATTTGCAAAGGCATCATATTGACATATAAATAATATACATAGACGAGACAGTCGACATGTTCAAGCTTCTATATCAGCCTTCATCACAATCGGCCATCCTCGGACTGTGTACGGAGTTTAACGATATGAATTATGAAGTAGCTGTCAGAGTCTGATACCCCATTCGTGTCTTTGTTATCACTGTAGCTATTTAGATAGCTTTGTTCAGATGATCTTACTACTAGTAATGATAAAACTACGCAAGTCTGGACAGCTTTCGTTTGTTCACATGCGTTGTTACAAGGGTAGGATAGAATATTTTAAAAAAAGGTCTAGGTATTTATTGGTATTATTGTGAGAAGGTATTGGATGTGGGCTTATGTGATTTTAAAAACATGAACATTCTTCGTCAATTGTTGTTGTTGTAATGTTATTTGTATAAATCCGACTGACAGAACCCATTCCAAGTAATACCCAATTCATAAATATGCATATGTTTACATCCCGATTTCAAATGTCATCAAGACGAAGTCTAATTTTGATTATCTTTTCTTCCTATCTAGTGAAAATAAGTACGATATGTACGAACAGTCTGATAACGTCAATCGTTCGAAATAACGAAAACGAAACATAATTCTAGATGGCATTTACCAAAGCAGTCGTAAAATCTCAGTAAACGCAATCAGTCGCTTGATATGAGTTCATCAGATCTACCAGCAACCCCATTGCTGAACCCAATACAAGGCTTTGTAAGTTAAGTTTAACACATCCATCGCCTGTTGGTTGACACTACTTGGTCAGCACATGCCGATCATTACAACGCACCGCTAACTGAAGAATGATATTATGATTATTGAACTTTATTAAATGGTGAGGATATAGCATGATTGTGACAGTATGTGACAGTAGGTTGGAGTCCTTAAACTCCTTGTTTGTATGCTTCTAATAACGGATGCTCTTTTCACTTTGAACGAATATTTACTAACATAATATAAATATCTGATTCATTCTACAAATGCAAATCAGTACACTTGAGTCCAACTGAGTTATGGCTATGGCATAGACGTCTTCAAATGTCATATATAGGTTACATGACATGTTCCCCTGAAAAAGGTG
>JAUTBX010051997.1:0-12913 GCA_032361465.1 Lepetodrilus tevnianus | reverse complement strand
CTTTTTTTTTGTTGTTTTCCATAATGTTTATACCAGCCGCCCCCCCCCCCCCCCCAATTAATTAAAATTACATCGCACCACAAAAACAAAACAAACAAATACACCACAAAAACAAAAAACAAACCACACACACACACACACGTCACCCCACCCCACCCCACCCCCTCAATATCACTGCCCTAACATCTACCCTATCCTACTTGAATCATAATGCATAAAGTAGGCTCAGTCATTGATCATCATCCTTTCAGCCACCGTACAGTATCACAGGATCTTTTCATCAATTCACAATTCTCCACCAAACTGCTGTAGTTTATATTCTTAGGCTTCCTTCAACATGCACACACTTGTGAGATCACATTTCAACATCTGACTGCCAGATTTGTGTGTTTCTTTCAGCTTTGAAAATGCATGTCAACAGAAATCCTTTTCACTTTTCATGGCGTATTAGCGGAGGTCATCCATGCTCCTTTCAAGATCCCATGTATGAAAGTGACACTGTGTAGGTTTAGCAGAAGATTACATAGACCGAAGTCTTTCACATGGGGGGAAGTGTCATTATTGGTTTGGTGACACACATAGATAAATGTACATGTGTAAGATTAATACCTGGGCAAGTGTGTCATGTTGGTTTTGACCCAGTGTCCTGAAAAATAATGTTATTCAGCTGTCCACTGAGAGTCGCCGCAAATAGTCTTACATGTGCGTCTGGTTTTATATGTATTTACACGGTTATTTAAAAAACTTGCACATAATGAAGCAAGGCAGAACACAAACTGGTCTAGTTTATCCCTTGTGTCTATAGGCCTAACAACATTGACAAACACAATTAGCAGCACGACTTGGAAGTATTTCAATACAAATACATTCCTGTCATATTGAGGATATGTTTTTGGTGAGATGATTATGACATTAAAAACATTCCGACCCAGTTCACGACAAGATGGCCGTAATTATTGGCATCACGTCATCACGTCATCATCAGATTTTCTCCTGCAGTCGTTTACCCTGGGTTGTCAGGTTTCATTGTTTGCCTGGATGTTAAGCCCTAAGATGACTTCCTCCCTACATAAAGAAAAGGCTGCAACTTAATTGCAATCACAAAGAAAGCCTTAATGGCCCGTGTCGCCAAACAGGCGGCCATTACACGGCTAGCTTTCCCTTGCTTCACGTGACAAGTCAACAAGGCACAGTACACAGCTTTATGTCAGAAGGGACTTGTCAAGCTGCAGAGGGTGTGGGTACTTGTGCTAATGATTCGCGTAGCCTGTTGTGTGACAATGTCCACTCAGGTACGAGGAAAGTCCGACTTCCTGGAAAGTATCAGATGTCGTGGTGCCGTGCTGTATAGTATGGTCCTGTGGGATGCCTCATTTAGGGCCCTGTGGGATGCCTCATGTAGGGCCCTGTGTGTTGCCTTGGGATGCTGTAATTTAGGCCCCTGTCGGGTGCCATAATCTAGGGCCCTGTGGGGTGCCTTGATGTAGGGCGCTATAGACTACTTGATGTAGGGCCGTGTGGAGTGCCGTGATGTATAACCTTCTAGGGTGCCTGATGTAGGGCCCTGTAGGGTACCTGATGTAGGGATGCCGATGGTTGACAGTTATTACTGGCCATGGAAGCTAGCACATTAAACAGCACTTGTAGTAAACCAGTTGTCAACGGTCTCATTATTATTATTATGGCAACACTTTGTGGGTTCCCGTCACGAAACCAGGACATTTTATGTGCAGCACTTTGCTGTAATGTGAATATTTCTAACGTAACCTTGATACTAATTGACCTTAATGCTGGGTATTACCTTGAGAAGCAAAATATAAAAACACAGCAATGTGGAATTGTTGTTTGAATGCCAAATAAAAATGCAAAACTTGTACAGATTTTACCATTACTCTGAATATTTTTATCAAATTCAAGCATTAGATTTAGCCCACTTCAATTTTGATGGGTATACTTTAGCTATGAGAAATGCAATGTCATAACTATTGTTCTCATTGTGTCATCATTTTATTGACACCTGACTTGTATTGTATTGTATTTCATAAGCAAACCAAGTCTCTATTCTGATCATCGGCTCCTATACACACAGAATCACACTAACAGTGTTTGTATTGGAGTCGTATACTAATTATAAGTGCATGTCAACTAACAAGCATTGCCTATTGCCAGAACCTGCACACTAGACCTGCCCAGCAAGTCCTCCAGGCAATATGTTTACGTTGCTACGACATACAGCCGCCATATTTCCACGATGAGTGACAGACATAACTGTATTGACCCGATGATAAAGCTGTGGGGATCTTTCGCTAAGTACTTGCTTTGATCTCTGTCAGGATGACTGTGGTCTGTACCACCAGCCATCTGGTTACCTGACCTTTCTAGGGGTCGTAAGGTGGTCAGAGACGATTATGGACGTATCAATCACGAACAGAAAAAAAAGTTGACAATGGCCCCTTGGTGTTCTTATATGATGTGGTGGTCATCATCTCGATTGACACTAACACCCTGTATAGACCTGCCCATCTGTCTCGATATGTCAGTGGCGTAATTACTATGCCTCTCTCTGTCATGTTCTTGTCTTGTCTTGTATATATACCCTGAGGAATACGTTGATAAAAAGCCAGTTTTATGATGACAGATACCTACTTTATAAGGCTAGGCCACCTTGTGGAATGTGGCGAATTTCTTCCATTTCCAAGAGTAATATCCTCAAATTTAATAAAAGCTTTGAAATATTCTTTATAAACTCTCATTAAAATTAACTACAATATACACATGATATAATCATGAAGAAAATGTGCCGACATACAAGGCACTCACTGTGGATAACAAGGCAGTCACCGTGGATAATCCACCAGCAATGATGTTGCCCTGGAGTGCCAACAATAGCGGTGGAAATTACTTTTTTTTATATTAAAGCATTCAGCATTCATGAATTTCTTCAGCAATATGTCCTTAAAGTTTTATTATATTAACCCTCTCCCTGCTGAAGGCGAGTTAACTTGCCCAATATAATGCAGAAATAGAACACTTTGATTTTATTCAGCAGGGAGAAGGTTAAGAGACGTAAAACAGCAATTCAATCAATCTAGAAAGAAAACAGTCATCTTCCTCATGGATATGAAATATTTTCAAGTGGTTCTGAAGATCCGCGTGGCAATTGAGAGGTCATTTGTTTGTTTGACCGTGGTATTAGTGTGTGGATGTTTTAGAAGTTAAGTGGTTTCAATGAAGGGTGTGTGTGGGTTCAGGTAATTGTGGAGAGTGGAGGAATTTGGACTTTAAGGGCAGGCAACTTTGGGAGAAGTAGACCATGTGGGTACTTTTAGAGAACATTATCTTGTGAGTAGTTGCAGGATTTGTTAAAGGGGCAATCTAGGGGAGTTATAGTAGATGGTAGGATTAATGTACACCAGAAGAAATATGTACATTCTTAAATTTGTTAAAATAATAAACAAATTATGGGTTAACATACTTTCCCTTATATAATACATTTTTTTTAACACAAAATACTGATCCTCGCAAATGTGTGAAAGATTTCCGCAGTGACATTAAACTCCAGATTTACTCATTCTGGATAAATTCACATGTTTATTATAGGGGTATGTTTTGGTAGCTGTTTGTAATAACTGGGTTAGTATAAACCTATTCTCAGATGAGAGTAAGCTCTGTATCACAGACTGTAAATGGTTGTGCTAGGTAGAGAAGGTTTGATTTGTTCCTTGATATCAGCCTGCATTGTGGGCGCTGCTTGTCTAATGTCTTGGTCCACACTTATGTCGTGACTGCCGTCTCCGGTTGTTTGTACAGAGTACAGTCTACATGTGAACTATGCTACGTGACCGACTAGTCCTGAGAGTGTTACCGGTCATATTACACAGATCAGTTTACCCCCAGAAATATTAAACTCATGCTGCACATTGGCACATTATTGTGGCAATTTTAAATAAAGAATAACCTTCAAAGATGGAAATTAACATTTAATAAAAAATAAAAAATTAATATAACAAACTTTAAATATGAAAGTATTTGTTGAACTATTAAAGAATTCACCATTGGTTTCTATGATAAAAATTCTACATAACAATCATAGTGCTATGAGAGTAGAAGTTACGACCCTCATAGCTCTACAATCATTCGTTGGAACGGCGGCCAGGAACCTATTCCACAGAACCATCTTACTTCTATAAGTGTTGTAACTTCTATCCATATTGTCACTATGGGTGAAATATTTCAGCTGCGACCGAAAGTCTCGGCATTGCAACCTATATTTTATAAATATAATTCTTACTCAATTATATTTACATAATTTTGATGGGAATCTCAACATGTACACTGTAGTTTTGCTATCTGAATGCCACAAACCATCATGACACGTATCGTTATTTGTTGTCAGATTAATGGAGAGAACGTGGTTCGAGCCTCACACGAGCGAGTCGTCCAGCTCATCCGGACCGCGCGGTCCACTCTGGCCATGAAAGTGGTGACCGTGCGCCCTCTCCAGCACAGCAACGATTGGATGATTCACAATGATGGCAGCATGACGCTGCCCAATAGGAAGAGGCAAGGTGAGGGTCACGTGTGTGACAGAGGATTTAGTTAACTTTCAAATTATTGGTGTTAGAATGTTGTTTTATAGTAGTAGGCTTAACATATTAATCTATGAATCTTATTGACCTGTCCAAAATGTTACTAGTCAAAAGTGTGGTTGAAATAGTTTTTTATGTACTTGCCCGAGATTAAATAAATATTCAAACAAGAGTAAATGTTGTAATATACAGTTATCATGATTAAGAATGTCTGTTGTCTTTCCTCTCAGCCCCAGCACCTCCTCGTAGAGATCCACAGACTTCACTATCCTACAGCAAGGCTACTTCAAAGTCCATGGCCGAGGGACTTGCAGAAATAGGTACGACATCGCAACACATGCACACAGGGATATGCACTGAAATAATGTAGACAAACAATCCACTCAAATTACCCATTATGATTAATTTCAAAATGTTGTATTTTTTTGTATTAACTATTCTTGATGGATGTAGAAAATGAATTGTAGTCCAGTGTATCATTTCTCGAAGCTCTCATATCCACTATGAGACCATAGCGCTCTCGTAAGTGCATGATCCCCATGTATTAGAGATTGCTACGAGAGTCATTATGGACTTGTAGTAGATAGGAGAGCTTCGAGAAATGATGCCCAGCTTTGAAGTACTTGGATCTTTTCATATTCTTAAAGGTCTGTTATGGTTTTTTTTACAGAGAAACTTGACCAAACCTTGGCGGAATATGAAGGCTCGCAGCACAACCGCCGATCATCTATGCCGAACGATGCGGAACCGAAGACGGCATCCGTGAGAGCATCCCACGCTGCCAAGAGGATGTCAGTGGTCGACCTGGACAACATCCTGGTCAGTGAGAAACAGGACTACGGGAAGACGAAGAGCAAGGATTACGTCAGTCCGTCAGAACTGAGGATCCTGAAGTACCACAAGAAGCAGAACGGGAGCGCGGGAGGAGCCATGGAGAGGTCAAAGAGCACTCCGGACCTGGCCGGCGAGCTTGTCCTCAGTAAACCCGAGAACATCTATGCCCGGTCCGGAGTGGAGGCCGGGACTGGAGCCGCAGGCAGAGGAGGTGCAGCCCCAGGATCTACCTGGAGCAAGTCTCACGTCGGCTCCGCCGTGAAAACGCACGAACCCGCCAGTCTGCGCGGCCCCATATACATGACTCCTGCCGTGAAGAGACCTGTGACGTACATTGATCCTAAAGTGCTTCACGCTGCGGTGAGCAGCGGCAGTGCATCCAAGCTGCACCTCAACAGCCAGGAGGATTCTCCGTACTCGGTTCCGCAGGTTCCGGCTCGACAGCCCACGCCCAAACGTCCTGCTCCTCCTCCACCAACCAGAGCCGAGGTCGTCTCCATCAGCACCACGGCCAACTCCAACACCACGTATGCCAACGTCTCGGAGGAAATCAAGGCAAAGAAGGCTCAA
The DNA here is from genome assembly GCA_032361465.1 of Lepetodrilus tevnianus. Lineage (NCBI taxonomy): Eukaryota > Metazoa > Mollusca > Gastropoda > Lepetellida > Lepetodrilidae > Lepetodrilus > Lepetodrilus tevnianus. The sequence continues at coordinate 6,920 of JAUTBX010051997.1, read as the reverse complement.
ATGTCTCCCTACGAGTCCAGCTTTCGTCCCGGGACCCTGGCGCGCCTCACCAAGCAGCCGCAGGAGTCGACGGCGTCCCTGGAGCAGGCCAAACTCCGCGCACACCAGAGAAGTGCCAGCGCCGGACACATCGTGCCTCCTCCCGAAGACCAGACGGACAAAGCAGGAGTGTCCGCAGAGGACAAGGTTTACGAGAGTGCCAAAAGCTTCATCCAGAAACACCCGAACGCCACTTTGCTGGTGACGGCAGACGTGCACAAGGGTCAGAGGAAGGGAAAGAAGATCTACGAACCGGAGCCGGACTACGACCAGGAGAGTGATGAAGAGAAGTCTGCGGTGTCCTCCCGTTCAAGAGTCGCTGCAACGTTCAATCGACAGCCCAGTAACACTTCTCAGCAGTCATCTGCGTCAAGAAGTCCCAGTGATAGGCCGTCGTCTGTGACCGTCATTTCAGTGGGTGGCGACAGTTCTGTGAAGAGCTCACCACAAAATAAGAGATATACCATACACTCAGACATTCCTTCCTCTTCGGGTCCTATCACAAACGATCCCTCCATTGGTGCAAAGATTTTTATTCCTCCGCGCCCGTCGCAACCTGCTCCTCTGCCGCCCTCTGTGCCTTCCAGTTCCAGCAGTTCTCGCCGGTCCTCGGTGCAGTCCAATCTCAGCGGCGAGCGAGACGTCTCCTCGGACAGGATCAGCATGGTGCAGCACACGTCCTCGGCTTCCAGTAGCAAGATGCAGTCCATTCAGTCCCACTACACCGCTCCACCCCAGTCAGCTCCGCCACCCCCACCCCCTGCCGGCGCCCCTCCACCCCCACCTCCACCCCCGCCACCTGCCTCAAATCCACCGTCTTTACGCCCCTCTACAGAACCACAACCTCCAAAACCTACCGCTCAAAGCCAACCCAAGGTGTCGTCAGATGACATCATGGCCGCCGTCGCCAAGCGAAAACAACGGCTCCAGTCGGACGGACCGCAAATGGCACCCGACAGACCGGTAGTCGCCCCGGGTCCTAAATCAAAACTGGAGCTGAATCACGAAGCACTGAAAGCAGCCGTAGCCAAGCGTAAAGATTTGTTGGAGAAAGTGGACGACGAGACCGTGGTCGACACGATAGAATGCAAGCTCCAGAAAACCAAGAAGCTTCAGTCGGCCAAGTATTTCTTCTCCAGCGACACCATCAATAGGAAGGATGGCAAACCGGAGCAGCCCGAGAATGTGTACAGCACAATGAAAACAAAGAAGTCGGCGGCTGCACCTCCACCTCCTGCTGTCAAACTGGCTCCATCCTCCACGGACGTGGCCGAACCTGTTGCCAAACCCACCGCGGTTGCCAGTAAAGCTAGCAATGGCAAGCCCAGTGTTAAGGAGACTTCGCCCAGTGTTAAGAAAACTTCGCCTAGTGTTAAGGAGAGTTTGACCAGTGTTAAGGACACTACGCCCAGTGCTCACAAGTCATCGTCTGAGCCGATTCAGCCTAGTGACTACCTTGCTGCGGCAGAGAAGCGCAGACAAGAGTGGCTGCAAAAGAAATCAAACAGCAGTGTTAGCGTCTTCGACAGCGGTACCATCAAGAAAACTACAACCGCAGCGCCAAAATCAAACATGACTAGCACGAACAAAATTGAAGTGATCCCACTGACGAAAGGCTCGGCTGTGGTGGACGATTCCAAAGTGTCGATTCGAGATAGGATCGCCAAACTGGAGAAGGCCAAGCTAAGTGTGAACGGGACGAGTAAGACTGTCGGCAATGTGGAGCTGGTGGGTGTGACGGAGGATCACTCTCACACCGAGGCCGGGCTCACTCTCAGTCGGAACAAGAAGGGACTTCAGAACGGGACGAATTACCCGTACGTAGCCCCTCCTCCGGAGTTTGGCGATAACAAGGCTGGGAAGAATGCCCACGGTCTGGTCCAGATCGACATCATCCCGCCTCCCGCTCACTTCGCCAACGAGAGCAGCACGGACGAGCACGGGCACCACGGGGAGTCGTTCGGCTCGGCGTTCGGACACGACGACGCGGCGAGTCTGGTGTCGTCCGTGTCCACTCTCAGCACACTGTCCAGCGAGCAGGGCGACGGCAGCTGCGGGTCGCCACCCGCCAAACACGGCCAGACGTACGACCTGGTCGTGCCGCCTCCCCCGCCCGGCTTCGACGACTCCAGCGAGCAGATGTACGACGAGATTCAGTCGGACGAGCCGATCCCGCCTCCCATGCAGTTCGGGAACGGGGACGGGAAGTCGCGGCCGATGCGGCCGTTCCAGAGCAAGTCGGTGGAGTCGTGGCTGTGCACGGACGTGATGGACTGGCTGGACAGCGCGGGCATGGGACAGTACCGGTCCAGCTTCGCCAAGAACTGCATCGACGGCCCCAAGCTGCTGGGGCTGGGCAGGAACGACTACATTGAGCTGGGCGTGGTGCAGGTGGGGCACAGGATGAACTTGGAACGATCCATCAAGAAGGTCGCCATGAGGAAGACGGCACTTTGATGTGATGTCCGTCTGTGTGTGTGCGTGTGTGTGCATGTCTCCACGTGTGTGTACTCACTGTGTACCAGGGACTTACCTGGCCTGAACATGGCCGCCATTCTTGAATACGTCGGTGACATCTGTGTCCATTGTTGGCTGGAACCAATAACACTGGAACACGGGATTACAGACTGCGTGTTTAACTTGTCTTAGAGGAGGAGCGTCATCTGCTTGTGATATATACATACTTCATTGATGACTCTTGCTGATTGGATATGTGGTTCGATTTGTGTAATCCCAACTGTGGTCCAAGATATGTACAGAATGAACTGTGCCGCTGGGATTGTGCATGAGGTGGATATACACATTCTGGTGGGATATAATAGCCCTGTGTGTACTGAGGAGACGTTTGTACTCTAGTCTTTCATTGTGTGACTAGCGTTACAGTGAACCATATCGTCACAGCAACATTGTGCACCTCGGCAGTGACTGCGTGTCACTCACACTGAGACGGGACATATGAGGTGTTGGCACGTGTGCTGTATTCTTAGTGATATCATGCTGACTGGTGAAACACACATGATATCTACAGTGTTAACATACAGAATATGCATAGTTCTAACATGCAGGATATACACACAGTGTTGAATATACAAGATATACATGTATAGCATTAACATACAGAATATATAATGTTAATATACAAATATGTATGACTAACAGAATATATATTATATTTTTTTTAAGTATTGGAAACGGACTAAAAAGATAAAATTTCGTTTATCAGTGGGATATGAAAATAAAATTGAGGTAATGTTGCAAGCCCTGATCAAAAGTTAATCTTTGTATGCAGTTGATAAAGGCAGAACTTTTCAAAGTCTGATCCAGTGTGAACCATAAATAATATATACAATGATATACACAAAATATACACAATGTTAACATACACAGAATATACACAATAATTAACACACAGAATATCTGTATATATTACATACCTCAGCTGCATCATTGTACCATAGTGACTGGTACCATTCCCTGCCTAATGTACATATATATCACATGATATTACTATATACTGGTGCCCTAGTCACTTAATAATGTAAATTTCATATGTTGCCCTCACATGTTTAATATTTCACATGCAATATACTCAGTAACTATGACTCCATATCACCTGTCTAAGTGCTAAGATGACAAAATATGTACTTGGATTATAAAGATTCTGGTTGGGCATGTTTATTTCAGAACTACAGATAGACATTTAAGTACAAGCACTAATGGTATGGTGGGTCATTCTTATGTTGGGACAGAATATGTTTTGACCAATGTATTTCTCTAATGCATCTATTGATGGTCAACCCATAATGATCTCGCAACCTTGAATAATTTTACAGAATCTACAAAATGTCTAGTACAAAAAGAAATTCCAATGTCGTGTGTGTCATCTAGCTTGTGTAAACAAAGAAACGTCTAATATATTTCCATAGCAATAAATATACCTATGTGATATTATGAGGGAGACTGTAAAACATAGGTGAATTATGTTTTTGAATTATTCATAAGAGCATGCTTAAATATATTTTACATTAAAGAATTTGTAAAATTGTATTGCATGTGAAATAATAGTCTCCACATTGGCTGTGATAACACTGAAATATATGTAACATTTCACAGTGCCCTAGCTTAACACGACATCTGTAACATGTGACATTCCATTGTACCCTAGCTTACCACAATATATGTAACATGTGTCATTCCATTGTGCCCTAGCTTAACACAATATGTAACATGTGTCATTCCATTGTGTCCTAGCTTAACACAATATGTAGCATGTGTCATTCCATTGTGTCCTAGCTTACCACAATAATATGTAACATGTCATTCCATTGTGTCCTAGCTTACCACAATAATATGTAACATGTCATTCCATTGTGTCCTAGCTTAACACAGTATGTAACATGTGTCATTCCATTATGTCCTAGCTTAACACAATATATGTAACATGTGACATATCATTGTTCCCTAGCTTAACACAATATATGTAACATGTGAAATTCCATTGTGTCCTAGCTTAACACAATATATGTAACATGTGACATGTCGTTGTGCCCTAGCTTAACACAATATATGTAACATGTGTAGACATTCCATTGTGTTCTAGCTTAACACAATATATAACATGTGTCATTCCATTGTGTCCTAGCTTACCACAATACTAGGTAACATTCCACTATTGTTAGCACAATGCCCTGGTGGCATCTCATTACTCTTGTCAGGTGACAAAGTTTAGACGTCACTTCCATCGATCTATCTAACTTACCATATTTTATAAATGTCCGATTCCTACACTGAGATTATGTAATTGTCATAGATTGGTATCTTACGTTGATAAACCATTTTGCCATGCCAATGATGTTCCCAAATTTGTCATATTTTCTGACTAGTCTACTGACTGTATTTGTCTTTCTCTAAGCCCTGTCTTGGGTCAAACCCTATGATGGAATATGTCACATGTCAACTAAACCCTCATCCCCAATGTATAGGGCTTCAGTATGTGGAATGCCATGATGTATACAACATTTCACGATATTTGTGAGATGCCATCATATGATGTCATTATATGGGATACATATGTGGAATACCACAATATATTATTTGGGATGTCATGATATGGGATTACTTATGCACTTATCCTAGTCTTTCATATACACATTATGTACATTCGATTTAGTGGGTAGTTACGTATCTAGAATCCAACGTACAAAGGGACGCGACTCTTGTCAAAATAGATTACCGTAGTTTTCTAAGCATCCAAAGATCAGACACAATTTTCAGTGGATATCATTCAACGGAATATTTGAATGTGGAATATGGAAATCAAACTTTCTGCAATCAAAATACTTACCGTAGTCAGTAGAATGAACTGGTAATTTTGTCACGATAATATATTTTGTTGAATTGTGATTTTGGACTGGGATATCATCGTTGGAGGTTAGTATTGTACATTGTATGTATACCTGGTAAATACTAGTACCAATTTGTATATATTGACAGCGAACTTTGTGTAAATAGTTTAACATTTAGTAATATGTACTGTACATCTAACATTGTTCTTGGTTCTGTGAAAATTAAATGTAATTGTCTTTTCTATTATTTATATATTTGAGCATTGCATTTTTGTGAAGGATTGTTATGTTAGAGGCCATATGTTATTAAATGAACATTGTTAATACATTCTTCCACATTGCTCAAGAGTTGTTCTATGTTTTGGAAGAGAAGATATTCAGCACAGGACTAGAAGAGACTGACATTGAACAAAACAACCACACAATGCAATCATAAATGAAACTGGGGTTTAGAGTAGCTTTCTAGAATCTTTCACTAATATCATGACTTGTCAGTTTAGAGCAGGAGGAAACCCACAACATCCGTAACATTGATGTTGCAGTAAACCTGCGAGCACCAACTGGTACTGACAAGACCAAGGATGATAACTGTTTTGCCACTCTACAGATAGTACATCCTATCAAAATTGTGTCAGAAAGGTAACTTTTGCAAACATTGATGCTGGGCACCGGTGCAGGATTTGTACCTGGAACCTTTGGCTCCGACGTCCTACGTTCCACCATTGCCCTACAATCATAAATGGAACTGCTGATCAAGTAGATATGATGAAGAGATACTATTATTCATACACAAAGCAATGATAGATATACCATATACCGGGAATATTCATGGGTGGTTATTTTTGTGGTATTCAATGGTAACATGGTGACCTTGAACTTATTTTAGCATCGAACTACATCAGTATTGAACAGTAGTGAATGCAAAGCTATGATAAGAGGAAGTATTTACCATGGATACTCGCTGAATGATCACAAACTCGCCGCATGACATGCGGTGGCAATGTAATATACATATATGCATACAATATTTTCTATAAAACATCTATAGATGTAATTTTGCTAATGATTACCAGACAAACTCGAAGACAAGAATCCTTGAAACCTTTGTGTCATCAACCTCGGTAAATTTTCACCTCGAAGATTTCCCGGTATGCGGTACAGTTACCGGTATACTGTTTTGGTATGCATCTATAGTCCATATAATCAGACCAGATATAGTGTATTATGTTGTGCAATGATAATTTAATCTAGCATTGTGAAATTTGTGACACTTTGAAAAAAGAACAATGGATACTCGCTGGATACCATGGATACTCTCTGCATGCTACTGATTTTTCACATTAAAATGAAAATCTCTTCATCAAAGTTAAATCAAACATTCAAAATAATTTATACCAGTAGATCTATTTAGCATTTTAAATAGTTTTGCATTACAAGACGGGCACATAGCTGCCTATTGGTAGCCATGACAGAGGATTTTGGAAAAATAATAAACTCATACTTTATGATATATCCTCATGTTCAGGAGCGAGAGAG
>JAUTBX010051886.1:0-12918 GCA_032361465.1 Lepetodrilus tevnianus | reverse complement strand
GTAACGTCAACGCTTTCTATTGTGGCAGGAGCCCAGTTGCAACTATTGTAGCCCTACAAGAGCGTCGTGCAACGGGGGCCTGGTAGTATAGTAAACTGTTCCACATATTTACCTCCTAGAACTCGTACATACAGGTGAAAATAGTGAGAATTTCTTTGGATATATTCGTCGATTTATTCATTGCTGTACAACGGTAGAGGACATTTTAACAGTTGTGTCACACGAGTGCTGGGTGTACGTTTCAGGCCAGGGATGAGTTACGTCGTCGGTTAGAGCTGGAAAGACTAGCGAGAAGGAAACAGGAAGCAAAAGAGAAAATGGAGCGGGAGAAACGAGTAAGTTTCGTGAAATTTATTTATGGTGTTTGGGGTAATAAAATGAGTACATTTTGAACAACTGCTTTATAACACTGTATACAAATAGTATCATGGTAATAAACTAACAAAGATATATATTTTTAAAGTGCCATTTCCATGGAGAAACTGCTCAATAAATTTAAAGTTATGAACCACCTCCATCTATTTTTTTTATTTAAAAATAAAATAAAAAAAATAAAATATTCAGAAGAAAACTGTTATGGTATTCTGCAATAGGTACATATGTAATCGATGTAAACAAATATGATGTATCTTTGTTATCAATGTCAGCCAGGACGTGAGATAAAACGGAGAATATCGCTGTTGTTCCCCGTTCCTAACGTAACAGTCATGAGTGCCGAGGAGAAGGTATCGCATTCAAAAGACCTTCACCCTCAATCCACTAGCCTCACTTTGGTTTTTCTGTAATGTTATCCCCCCTTCGATGCATGATTGTGTCACAAAACACAGTATATTATTTATAGTTGCATTGTTGCATGATGTTTAATGCTATATAGCTATTTTGGTTATCATAATATTGTAGTATTATTATTTTTTTAAGATGATTATTACAATTCAAATTCAAATTTAAAGGAACAATGCTGATTAATTTTGAAATTCTCGACAAATATTTACTTTGTACATGAGGTAAAGATTTCATGCGAAATAATCTCTTATAAAGTTAATGTGTTTACTACAACACTGACGTCAAGTCAAACAAAATCTAGTCTTGAAAATCCTAAATATTTGTCAGTGTTCCTTTAATTTTATTAGACATTACGTGTACTTAGGGCTTCTGTCAGTCTAGATACTTTTCATTATTATCATAAATAATATATGTTGTATGTTGTATGTTACTTAAACTGTTTATTGCAATGCTCTTAGATTCTACTTGAACCATTACATTATAATAAACAAATATGGCAATTTTCCAGATCTGCAGATTTATTTAATATCCATGAATTAATTTACTTGCGCTCAGAACTTGGTTTGGACCATGCTTGTTTTCCACTGAAATCATAATTTACTGCTGACATGCCTGAATATAGTCAAAATACATGATAACTCAATTATTAATAAACACTTTTTTTTATTAAGAACAGAATGTATCTTGAAATAATTCATCTTATTCATTTCAAAGAAATACACATAATCATGTTTAAAAAAAATAAAAAATAAAAATACATTCAATTACAATATTGCGTAGTCACGATCTTCTCCAGAAGTCGTATTTTTTTCGTTTAACCTTTTCTCTACCGGTGGCCACCAGATATGCCTCACAGAGCTATCACTGTGATTTATCCAGCAGTGAAAGGGTTAATCCGTAATGTCCTCCTACTTATGTCTGAGATGATTCTGTAACACCTACTCATGTTACACCCCTGCCGATTGTGTTACATGATTAACGTGGACTAGAGCTACTTGCAACACAGTTATGTTACTCACTGTCACCAACATATCTAGGTAGCCCCAAATTCCAAGCATAACATCCGTATTATAAAAAAGAACATGGGTATTTAGCTATATTAAGTTTGGATGTTAGTTTTAAAACTTGTAAAAAAAATTATTGAATGTTAAAATGTTAATTTTGAAAGTTGTAAAAATAATAGTAAAATTTATGAAAATGTTAATTTTATAATTGTAAAAATAAATGTAAAATTTATCATTTTTGTAAAATAGATGTAAAAGTAATGAAAGTATACATTTTGTAATTAATAAAAACATGTAACAAAATTGTAAAAGATTTAAAGTTGCTTATTAATATTATTCTTATAATATCACAAAATGCAATGTTGATACATCAAGTGTAAACGAAATGTGGTGTCGTGATACATTCAGTTTAAGAACTACTTTTTTTCCAGGAACGTGCGGCTCGAGCTGCTGCGAGCGTGTCCAACTTGGAAATCCCCGGGGAACTGGCGTTTGTCTACAACAAACTTGATGGTGAGTAGACTCGGTAGTGCCACTTGGCCCACATCATGGCACAGAACTCAGTGTCACAATGCAGAACCCATATCAGAAGTGTCACAGAGTGCATGTCACAGAGTTCATGTGTCACAGACCTTGCGGCACAGTGACAGAACTCGTATAACAGAATGCATGTCAGAGCTTATGTCAGAGTTTGGGTTGTAGAACCCATGTATCCAAACCCATGTAAGAGGAACCCATGTAAAAGAACCCATGTCACTGTACCCATGTTACAGAACTCCTTATAAAACACCTTACAGAACCCATGTCACAGAGTTTGTGTCATAGAGCCCATATCACAGAAACCCATATTACATAGTTTGTGTCACAGAGCCCATATCACAGAAACCCATGTCACAGAGTTTGTGTCACAACCTATAGAACCCATGCCACAGAGTTTGTGTCACAACCTATAGAACCCATGTCACAGAGTTTGTGTTACATAATCCATATCACAGAAACCCATATCACAGAAACCCATATCACAGAAAACCCATATCACAGAAACCCATGTCACAGAAACCCATGTCACAGAAACCCATGTCACAGAAACCCATATCACAGAAACCCATGTCACAGAAGCCCTTATCACAGAAACCCATATCACAGAAACCCATATCACAGAAACCCATGTCCAAAGTACAGAACCCATGCCAGATAAATCACATCATAGAACACATGTCACAGAAAGGTCACAGACTCTATGTCACTGTGTTCTATGCCACCCATATGTACCAAAACAAACTTGCAGACAACTTCTTTTTGTCCAATATATTTGTGTTAAAACAAAGGTGTGAAACACTAATATAGCCAAATAGTATCTGTATACGCATATTTAGCGATGTTATCATGCGACCTGTTTAGAAATAGACTCCGGGGCAGTAATACGCCATGCTTCATCGACTTTCATTCCTTCCTGTGGTAACATTTAGATTTTATTGAGTTGCACCTTGTCGTCAATATTAACTCTGAAGGTAATATAATAAATCATGTTCATAAATATGACAATATGCTAACTCTGAAAGCACAACAACAAGCACATATATGATACCAGTGGAAAGTAAACATATGTTAGTCAATTAATTAGGATTTTATTAAAATATGTCTGGTCGCGCTTCAATGCAGATTGGCGGTTGGTGCACACGGGAACCAACATCAACGTGGTGGCTGATGTCAAGCCGATGGATATGGGGTACCGCCTGCCTGTCGACATCAACTCTCATGCCTTTAGCAAGTACACAGGGGCATACTTCAAGGTATGTCAACATCAACAACATTTTATGAACTTTTTAAATACCAGAATGAGTGAATTTACATGTAATTTATTTGTACAAGTATATTGTACAGCAAGCTACATTTTGTGCATGTCTCAATAATGTTAAATATCTTTTTAAAAAAATTCATAGTTTTGTATTTTTTATCATGAGATAAATAAATACTAAAATAATATGAAATATTAAAAATATATGACTAGCATTTTGAGTTACTCAGGGCAAGTTGCAAATGTATCAATTTTGCTAAAATGTAAAAAAATATGTTGCCTGCAGTGCAATTTAACTTGCCGCTGTATGTCTGGCATATGTTAGTCCAGAAAATGTAGCTTGTTGCCCAATATATTTGTACAGACAAATCAAATGTACATACTGGTCAACAAACTGTGATTGTATGCCTCTAAAACTTTCTTTTTTTTAATGCATACTGGTACATGTTTATTGCAATTTTCAAACGTATATTTTGAGGAATTATATTGCTAACTTTCTCAAATTATCTTAGGATTCATACATTTTTATTTTGTTACAGAAAGCCGATTGGGGCGTGGAGATTGAGCCAATCCAGATACCTCTGACCCATGTTCAAGGACGTGACCTTTCGTACAGAGCGCTATCAGTGTTCAAACTGGTGAGACTATTTGATATATTGTTTAAATATGTAAATAAGGCTACAATTTTAATTTTTTTTAAATATATATATTTTTGTTTAAACCACTGGATTATATCTGGTACTGAAACAAAGTGGCTGGAGTGAGATGACTCAATATCTTGTTGTTTATACCTGTAAATGCGATAACAGTAATTTTACAAAAGATAGGTTTCGCAACACCACAGTTACCATTACGGATACAGTTAGGACATCAGTTTGTGCGTAGTGTAAGAGACTTGCCCGGCATGTTGTTTCCCGTTTCTGACCATCTCAGGGAACACATCGGGCGAGTCTCTGATGTCATCTACTACACATAAACTGATGACCTAACCGTGTCCGTAATGGTAACTGTAGTGTTGCAAAACACCTAATGATACAACAATACAGAAAAACAGATATAAAAGTAAAAATATTACCGGGCAGGTACGGTGATGATGTTAATAGTTACACAGATAAAATAGTTCATGTATTACTGAAAAAGTTGGTTACATCTAATAATATGGTACCTAACAGTAGCTTTACAATGATACAACCCGCAGCGACGTTAAACTCCATATTCACTCACTCACAATGATACAACAATACCGAAAGTATGAGGAGCAATAGTAAAAATATCACCAGTTATGTCGACATATCTACAATACAGTGGCATAGATGATGCATTCATAGTGATAAAATATTTTATGTAATATTGAACTTAAAATATGGTACCTAACAATAGGTTTACAATGATACAACACTACCGAAAGTAAAGAAGCAACAGTAAAAATTATCCAGAGTTAGGTCGACATATCTACCATACAGTCATCTAGATGATGCGTTCATAGTGACGCAGATAAAATATTTCATGTAATATGATTTGTGATCACTGGACGTTTCAAGTTTCCTGCTGCCCAGGTATTCATGGTGAACCCCTACTGATTTCCTAACCACTAATCCTTAATAAGTGATCTGGCGGCCATTTTGAATTCAATAACGAGGAAGTGGTCACCGTTCACCAGCCTATGTTTGTATGAAAAGAATGTATATTTCTGGTCAAACCCTGCTGGGAATCTAGGCAGGAGGGCCACCTTATCTCAACCCCACAAAGATGTGTGTACTAGTATGTTGTTGTTGTTGTTCAATAATTAATGTCGAGGCAATCGGTCGATATTGCCGCGGCAGACGAAATGAAAATATGGAGTACTCCTGTGAAGATACCGGTACCTGTCAAATCGAGGACTTTGAGGAAGAAATTCAAAATATTCAAGGTTGATTTTGTCAAATGCATTTTTATTTTATTTAATTATTATATTTTATTTTTATTTTTTAAATATTTTTTAAATTATTTATTTTATGCCTGTCAGATGGATCATGGAATAATTATATTGTCAGGTGGAAAAATGGAATGTATTCCGCAAGCACAACCGTGATATGCCATGATATGCAGGTGTACTACAGATATGCCATGTTCATTCTAATGTTTATTCACTCATGTTTTATCTATTTCTTGTTTTTTTTCAGATACTGCGCTTCATGATGGAACAAAACATGAACGAAAAGAAACAGAAAATTTTGTCGGATTACATTGTTCAGTTGGTAAGTTAATCGTTTTAATCACAGAATAGAGAGGTTTCTCATCACTACGGTTACCATGGATACAGTTAGGTCATCCGTGACATTAGAGACTTGACGAACATGTAGTTTCCAGTTTCTGACCATCCCATGGAATCCATAATGGTAACCATAGTGTTGCAAAACCTCTCTAATATAAAAGTCAATTTATATTTTGAAGTTACTATATTATGGAATATTTTGTTCTCAACAAAGTTAAGGGTCATGCTGACTTTACATATATAATTATGTTTGCTATCATGAAAACTGCTGCATCATATGTAATTTCTATAGTGGCATGAATGTCCATAGAGCTGTTGTCGCCTACGGGTAAAATATTCCAACTGCGACGTAAAACATTCATTCATTTATAGAGCTAACTATTGTTATGGCAGAATTAATGTAAATAATTCACAAATACTGATCACTCATTATTACCATATTCAAGTTGTATGTGCCCTACTGCAAACAGTACCCCTACCTCCAAGCAAAGCCAATTGAATGTTGTATACTTGAGCATGAAATTGTATTAAGAAAATGTAAACAAAATTGTACGAAAAGTTTGGAAATCTTGGGGCCAGTATTTGTAGTTATACCAATGCGGTCTTCTGTTCTGACAGGGTCTTCAGAACGACGGTCTGCGAGACGAGATCCTGTGCCAGCTGACCAATCAGACGTGGAGGAACCAGAACGTGGGCTACGCGGAGAAGGCGTGGCTGCTGCTGTCCATGTGTCTCAGCTGCTTCAACCCCAGCTCCACGCTCTTCAAGTACCTGCTCAAGTGAGTCCACCCCCATCTGACCTCTGACCTCTGACCCCAGAGTCCCTTAATTAACAATGCTCTTCAAGTTACTCTGTACTACCTCCAATCTCCTCCACCTCCACCTCCACCTCCTATCCTTACACCTCCAACCTCCCATACCTGCTTACCTTTTCTCCCAATGCTAAAGGTACTAGTATCCTAAGTGCTAGTAGAAATTCATAACAATTGTTATAATTTGTATCACTACAGTATTTGGGATAGTAATTATTAAAATTAGTTTCTATTGCCAGTGTATAAAACTACAGCAATTTCACTGCCAGACATGAGGACTGGTAAGTCTGATGAGGTTAGCCGTCCTCATACATGTTGGCCAGTGATCGATGATATACATCTTGAAAAACAAACAAAACGTAACACGACATGCAGGCGTGCAAGGATAAAACGTTACCAGTCCTCGCTGAAAATAACCCGTCGCGGACGTGCGGACAGGCTCTATTTCGAATGGCTAGTAGAAATTCATAACAATTGTTATTTGTATCACTATTAGGGATTGTAAGTTTTAAAGTTAGTTTCTATTGCTGTATCCCGCTTTGACGTAAAACAATAATTCATTCATTCATTCTATTGCTGTAACATAATTTCATCATGATTTCCTTCCATTCCTGCAGATACGTGTCGGACATTGGCGTGAACGGCTACAAGACGGTCTGCCAGCAGAAGGTTCTCCAGAGCGCCAACATCCCCCCTCAGCTCAGTCGCATCTACCCCCCCTGCTTCCTGGAGTGGGTGGCGGCACAGAGGAAAGCCAACATGGCGCTGGAAGTCAAGTTCCCTGACAGTAAGACTTGATCATTTGATCGTAGAAGTGTTATTCATTATAGAAGGCTGTCCCACGGACCAGTGCGCCAGGCATCAATGTTCCTGAAAGTTACCTTACTGATGCGATCATGATAGGATACGCTGTCTGTACAATAGCAATGAAGTTATCATATTTAATATATTTTCTTAATAAAAATCATTGAAAAATCGAGAACAAATGTCTCCAATATCCATCTAGGATAGCATGCATTTAAATTAATAGTACAAAATATTTTTTTTTAAATATATATTATTTTAGTGCCTTTGGAATATTATCTGCATCTGAGGTTATTCCCACAGCGATATTAAACTCCATATTCCCTCTCACACTGAGGTAAAAATATTTGAATCTCATGCCCAACAAGTATTTTTGGCACATCGTTCATTATATTCTGGATGTGTGTTTTCAGATCGGAGTTATTTCGGCCATGTTGAGTCTTGGACATCAGGCGAGCTCTTCACATCACATCTTCTAAAACAAAGGTAAATATAAATAATAAAAATACATTTTAAAATGAATGTAATACAAAATTATTTAAAATTAAATATAATAAAAATGCATTTAAAAATAAATATATTAGAAATATATGTTTGAATAAATATGATAAAATTACATTTTAAATAAATTTAATAAAAGTACATTTAAAATTAAATATAGTAAAAATAACTGTTTATAACTGTATAATAAAAATAAATGTTTGAATAAATATGATAAAATACATTTTAAATATATTTAAAATACAATAAAAATACATTTAAAATAAATATAATGCAAATAACTATTCCCATCCTCCAGAGGGTTGGCTGAGAACGCCCATGGTTGGACGGTGGTTCTACAGGAAGACCTCGACTACTACGAGTTGATGGGATACGACTACGTCCTTGACCTCATCACTGAGGTGGAGCTGGCTCCAGGATTCCCCGTCTGTAAGGCCTACTTCCTGGTGTCGACAGATCGCAGCAAGGAGCGAGTCAGTCAGCGAAGACACGCGGACACAAAAGCGTGAGTGCCATCGTATTTTATCAGTGAACATAGGCCAATACGATATACAATATATCTGTATTCATAAGTATCTAGCATGGATACACAAATGAGGCAGGCTCTATTTATCTTCCTATTGTTCATTTTTTTACATTTTTATGAATTTAATTCCTAAATTATTTGTAAGAACAGGCATACATGTATGTGTACATTATAAAATAAAATAAATTAAAATAATAAAAATTCAATGAAATTATTCTGAGAAAATGGTCAGAATCGAACTACAGTAGGATACAATTTTCTCAGAATCACAGTTACTATTACACCTTCAATAGTATTGAATCATAATATTCGTACAGCCACAGTCACATGACTCTCATTGTTATCTCCCCTTGCAGTCCACACAACCCCGACGTAGAGCGAATAATGGTGCTCACCGCCCCTCTGCCCCCGATGCTCAAACGAGAGTACCACCAACCATCTTCCGGTCGCGTGTCCGACCTCAACCGCAACCGATCCTCCGAGCGAAAGAGCACCGTCACCAAGACCGAGACCAAGACCGAGGAGACCACGGAGGAACTCAGCTTCTCGATGACCAGCGTCCTGAACCAGCGTCCGACGGACATCTTCGACAACAGTCTCTCCAGCAGTAAGCTCAACGTCCGCTACAACAAACGGCGCGCGCCAGGTCCGCCGACGACCAACGGACACGCGGTTAACGGCGGACTCACCAACGGCGACATCACGCCCATCCAGGAAGTGGATTCCGACGACGTGGACCTCGCGCACAACAAGCTGAACTCTCGCTACACTGCCGTGCAGAACGGGGACTCGCGAGCGTACACCGACGCCAACGAGAACCTGTCCTCCAGCAACCTCAACAAGAGGTACGTCAAATCCAACAAGGCCAACGTCAAGAGCAAGTCGAAGATAACGGAGCAGATAACCAATACAAAGCAGAAGAGTCTGCGGGACTCGGAACGACGCTCGGCCGATAATATGTCCACAGGAACGGCCGCGGATTCGTATTGGTCGCACTGGGTGGAAGATGTGTTCAGTGACGCGCTAAACGAACACGAGGATCCCAGCGACGCCATGTCCCTGGAACAGCGGATCAAAGGAGGCGGGAAGGGGATACCAGGACTCAGCACTCAACAGGTACCGGTACCACTGTTGATAATGGAATGTTTGATAGACTAGTTCTTGGTATATTATTTTGTTTATGATTTCTGATTTTATGATTTAAATTATTTTTAAATTATTATTTAATTTCTCAAATGGGTGAAAGATTCCTGCAGTGATATAAAACTCCATAATCACTCATCTATCATTTAGAAAAAAAAGAAGATTTTTTTTCTTTTTTACATTTTTGTATTTTCGGCTGCAACGTCAAACATTAATTCAATGAATCAATCAAACCCGAGCAGGAATGGAAGTTTTCCACAGATCTGCTGATTTATTTTGCCAGGGGCTGATGTATTTGGCCAGGGGTTGATTTATTTGGACCTGGAAATTTATATTTAAAAAAAATGGTCATGGTGGCTGGCCCCGAGATTACGAAACCTTTCTGAGTACGATTTCATACTCAACTCACAATCACATCATAGCCTACTATATACTCAACCAAACGTACTCAGGCTATGACGTCACATGATGTTTTATGAACACAATTCTGAGTTTGACTTTAATTGTTTTCCTGTGTTTTCTCAGACTCCCTTGACTCCAGCTGGTCAGTTTGGAATTGGTCTCAGTCCAAATCTTCCACTCACGCCAAACCTCGGAGTCGGTATTGGGATGCCCGGCACAGGTATGTCAGCAGATATGTGTAGTTTCCATTGTTGCAGCAGTAAGCATTACCTCAGTAGATAATGCTATAATCATTTTATTAAATAGTAATGCCAATATTGAAGTGTTATTTCTTGTATGAATGGCTATGTTTAGTTCCATCTTGTAGTAATATTAATGAAAGATTCTAGAAAGCGACTCTAAACCCCAATTAAAAAAATATCCAAAAGAAATCCAATAAGCAACTTGACATGGCTGCATTAAAACAAGTTACGGTTATTTAATTTAATTGTAGTTCCAATATGTAAAAGTAAAATTGCAATGTGGCTCAAATAAAATTTAAGATACAAAGACAATTATCCAATTGGTTAACACGCTGAATCAATTTTCTCTTTGTTCATAGATCCTGTTCAACAACTGTTAGCTCAGCAGCTTCTACAGCAACAAGTCCAGCAACAGGCGCAACAGCAACAGCAACAACAGCAGCAGCAGGCTGTTCTACAAGCATATTTGGTAGGCACCCTCTTCCGTTTCACATTCATTGTGCATAGGTGAAAATTCCTTTCACCCAATGTGTTAATCTGTGGATTTTGAATCATATAAATAACTATCTGTATGGTTTATTGTGTATGGACAACAAATCTCTCTCCCTGCTGAATAAATTTAAAGTGTTCTATTTCTGCATGTGATCGAGCAACTTAAGTTGCCGTCAGCAGGGAGAGGGTTAAGCAGAAAATCACTCTTCCCTTTCACCAAATGTGCTATAAATGTTTCAAGGATTTAATATCTTGCACATTGCAGTCCATATGGTAAATTACAGCAAGGTCTTTCTTTTACAGCAAGCGCAGAGACAACAAGATCAACAGCAGCAGCAGCAAGCTATTGTCCAAGCTGCCCTCCAGCAACAACAACAACAACAACAGCCAGTTATGGTCCAGCAACAACAGACCACAGCTCTTCGTGCTGCTCTTCAACAACAAGAGCTTCAGAACAAGCTGCTCCAGCAGAGCATAGAGCAGGAGCTCCTGAAACAGCAGCTGCAGTCCATCCAGACCTCCCCGATGCAGATGATCAGTCCAGCCTCCAGCCAAGGCTCCGAGATGGCCAGTCCCGTGCAGTACAACACTCCAGGAGGCCAGTTCCCTCTACAGAGAAACCGAGGATTTGCGACCTCCAGCTTGCCTGGTCCGGATGCGCCCACGAAGAAGGTGTCCTTCATCAAGAACAACCTGGAGGCAAGAGTCCAGCAGTCTGCAAAGCCTACTGTGTACCACGTGACAACGAAGGCTGGGTCTGGAGGGCTACAGCCACTCGTTGTCGGAGTTGACACTCAGGCTTCCACCAGCAGCCAACCGGAACCCCCGCAAGTGCAGAAGCAGCAGCAGATACAGCAGCAAATTCCGAGCTCGCCTCCAATCTCGCCTCCTCCCGAAGCTTTCGTGGAGGTCCGCTCCATCCAACAGAGGAGCCCCTCCATTCCGCCTCCACCACCGCCTCCTCCTCCGGTCATGTCCCCAAGCGACAGATCGAAAACGATCCGCATCCGTGTTGGGAACATCGTGTGGCCTCCGCTAAGAGATCACGAAGAGAAAATCGAAAGAGAGGTGGGAAAACTGATGATCGACGAAAAGGTCTCCAGCAACCTCAAGAACAGGTACGCGCCCAAACCGGTGGAGGTGGAGACGAGGCCTAAGTCCATCCTGAAGAAGCCGGAGGAAGAGGAGCCGAAGGTGCCGAGGACTCGGGCGAAGTCTCTGGTGGACACGCACGCCAGCACTCTCAAACTCCTGGAGAGCAAGCTGGGAGGAGGAGCAAAGAAGGAAGAGGTCAAGGTCACCAAGCCTGTGGTGCAGCAGCCCACCCCGAGTATGGCACCGCCGCCTCCTCCTCCACCACCTCCACCTGCACCTCCTGCACCTCCTGGTGAGTAACTGACAGTTTGGAAAATCTCATTAGAATGTTTTGTTTCCCACTGACTTTGGAACATTTCACTAGATCATTGTGAAGATAATGTATATAATATAATATATGCTTGTATAGCTCTTTAATCTAGTCACAATGGAGAATAATTAGATCTAAGTCTTGCAGAGTAGAACCAAACCAAGATTTACTTTATAATAGATTTATCCCATGTATCCCCTTAATGATTAGGTACTATTCAATAAGCCCCTCTCTCGTATGAAAAAAAAACAAATGTTAAAATTGTTAAATTCTGCATCTTCAGCGGACGTGGCACCACCGCTGCCATCACGGCCGCCACCACAGAGGAAGGTCACGGCCAACATCGTGACCACCATCACGGAGACCACCACAGAGACTGTGGAGGTGACCAGGAAGTCTCCCGTGTACACCACGAAGATCGAGCCGGTGGAGACCAAGATGGTCATCGACTACAACGCTCTGGAGAGAGCCATCACGGAGCTCTACCCTCAGAACAAGAGCTTCTTCCTGATGTACAACAAGGTGCCGTGGACACTGCAAGTCAGGAAGGAGGTGAGTCGCTTGTTGAAAGTCAGTCCAATTCTTGTGACCTGAACCTTGCAGGACTGGCATATGACTCTGAAAATGGGTGGGTGGATTGTTATCAGACACTGCAAGTCAGGAAGGAGGTGAGTCGCTTGTTGAAAGTCAGTCCAATTCTTGTGACCTGAACCTTGCAAGACTGGCATATGACTCTGAAAATGGGTGGGTGG